>PVKU01007159.1:0-52832 GCA_004027475.1 Anoura caudifer
ATTTTAAATGTTTCTATCTTTTTTAGGTAGGCCTGTATTGCTGTAAACTTCCTTCACAGGACTGTCTTTGCTGTGTCCCATAAGTTTGAATTATGAGTTCATTTTTATTTGTTTCTAGAAACTTTTGATTTCTTTCTTCATCTCATTATTGACCCATTCACTGTTTAACAATATGCTATTCAATTTCCATGAATTTGAGTTTTTTTTTTGAGTTTTTTCCTTGAGGGTGGTTTCTAGTTTCGGTAACTTGTGGTCAGAGAAGATGTTTATGATTTCAATTTTCTTGAATTGATGGAAGTTTGTGTACTATCATGTGGTCTACCTTTGAAAATAGTCCATGTGTATTTGAAGGGAATATTAATTTTGATTCTTTGGGATGAAAGGATATATATATATATATATATATATATATATATATATATATAATCAGTTACGTGCATTTGATCTAGGTTATTTTCAATGCCTCAATATCCTTGTTGATGCTCTGTTTCAAAGATGTATCCATTTGTCACAGTGGGGTGTTAAATTCCCCAATGCAGGTGTGTGGCTGTCAATATTGTTTTTGATGTTCTCCAAGGTTTTTCTTATATATTAGGGTGCTCTTATGTTGAATGCATATATATTTATAACATTTATATTTTCTTGATGGATTCTTCCCTTCAACATTATGAAGTGTCCTTTGTGTGTTTCTTTTTACAGCCATTATTTTTTAAGTATATTTTGTCTGATATAAGTATTGCTACACTGGCTTTTTTTAATGCCCATTTGCTTTTAATATTTTTTTTCCAACCTTTCACTTTCAGTTTGTTTAGGACCTTTGTTCTGAGCTGGATCTCTTGGAGGGAGCATATGTGTAGGTCATGTTTTCTTGTACATTCAGCTACCCTATGTATTGTAATTGGATAATTTCATGCATTAATATTTAAGGTTTTATTGGTAATTACTTAATCATTCCATTTTACCCCCTTGTACTTATGTTCTTCTGTCTCTCAGTCTTTTTCTTCCTCTTCTTAAAGTAGTCTGTTTAGAATTTCTTATGGTTCTGGTTTCAGAGGTATATTCTTTGAGGCTTCCTTTTTCTGGGAAACTCCTTATTTTGCCTTCCATTTTAATTGAGAGCCTTGTCGTAGAGGAATCTTTGTTGCAGGCCTCTGGTTGTCATTACTTGGAGTATTTATTGCCATTCCTTTCTGGCTTGTAAAATTTCCATTGATAAGTCAGCTGCTAGCCTTATGGCAGCTCCCTTGTATTTTACTTTCTTTTCTCCCTTTCTTCCTCTGAGGTCTTCTTTTTGTCTTGGAATTTTGCCATTTTAATTTTGATGTATCTTGGAGTGGGCTCTTTGCATTCCTCTTGATGTGGATGCTCTGTGTTTCCTGGGTATATGTGGCTTTTCTCTTGTCACACTGAGGATGTTTTCCATCATTACTTTTTCAAACAGGTTTTCTATTTCTTGCTCTTCTTTTCTTTCTGGTATCCCTAGTGCATGGATGTTATTCTGTTCCTTGTTGTCCTGCATTTCCCTCAAGGCTTCTTCATTTTCTTTGAGTCTTTTTTTCATTTCTTGCTCTTTCTAGAAGTTTTTCCTACCTTGTCCACCAACTCACTGATTCAATCCTCTGCTTCATCTAGTCTACTTTTGATCCCTTCTACTGTGTTCTTCAATTCAGAAATTGTATTTTTCATTTCCTCTTGGTCTTGTTGATAGGTTCTTTTTCATTTTTCATTTTGATATAGTTTGCAGTAAGTTCCTCATAGTTTCCCTGTAGTTTTTGGTAATTATCAGTGAGTTCATTGAGCTTCCTTATAACATTGCTTTGAACTCAATATCTGAGAGTTGACTTGCCTCTATTTCATTTGTCATTCTTTCTGAGGATACCTTCTTTTCTTTCATATGTGTTTTTCCCCTTTGTCTTCCCATTGTTTTTGAGACTCTTCTGGTTAGCCTCTGCTTCTTAAATTGATCTATTCTGACTCTGAGTTTTCGGTGTGAACTTCTATGGTTGGAGATTTGTGAGATTCAGGTGTAGTCTTCTCGATCTCCTGAATTGATGCACTTGAGATGTCATTTATGTTGGCTTTCTGTATGTAATGGGATTTTGATTGTTGTTGGGTCATTCTTTGGTGGGTTCTTCCCCCCATCTGCTTGACTGAAGGTCACTTCATCCACAACATTTCTATGCTGTTGTGCAGGTGCCCCCAGAACAAAATCACATAGTCCAGGCAATAAACCTACATCAGGGAAAATATCTCCCCATGACAATCACAGTATGAACATAAAATGAACCAGCATTAATAAGGGTGGAAAGAGATTAGGACTATTATAAAAGGGAGAGAAATAAACTATAGTATAAATTCTAGGACTTAACATGTGCAAACTTGCTGGATAAGAAATGAATGTTAAAAAGCTATACAGGGAAGAAAATATTGCTCATCATGGTGAAGAGACCACAGTGGATTTTATCTGAGTGTCCTCTAGTATTTATCACTGTTTTTTTTCTTTCTGGAAACATTTCTGGTGATGTCAGATGTTGACGTTATGTGACCTTAGGCAGCCTCCTCTGAGACTGAGGGGGATCTACACTCTATGGTTGTCTTCTTCAGTTGTTAATCTAGTCACTCTGCATTCTGAAGTCAGGCTTAAGCCCCATAGAGTGGGGCAGAATTCCTCTTGGTATTGGGGCTATTGTTTCCCAACAAGCTGTTGCTGCTCAGAGGTGAGTGTTCTGCCCGAGCAGAATGGCTGCTGCCATATGGGTGATGACTCAGCACTGTGATTCTGGCAACAACTCTCTCAGTTTTCATTCCAAAGCCTCCATCCCCATTTTCTCCTCAAGCATCTCTTGTCCACTCTGTCCCTGCCTTTGCCAGGTATCTACTGTCTGTGGCTGTCTACTTCAGTTATTAATCTATTTACTCTTCACTCAGCAGTCAGGCTTAAGCACCACAGAGCAGGGGCAGAGTCTCTCTTGGGGGTGGGACTTTTGTTTCCCATCACGCTGCTGCCACTGAGAGGGGAGTGGTGTGCCTGAGCACTATAGCTATTGCTGTATGGCAGATGACTCAGTACTGGGATCCCAGTGGCTACTCTCTCAGCTTGTTACAGAAAATAATTTGGAAAATAATGACTCTGGCGTGATTCGGGGTAATGGAGTGAGGCTTTATTACGTGCGCGGTCCCAGAGGAGGCAGTCTCCAAATTCTGGGCCCTGAACAAAGGATTCAGGGCACTTATATACTCTATCATTCAGGAGGGAAGCTTATCACTCAGGCTGGAAGCCTACGGCGCAAGTGGACTACAGAAGCAGAATGCAGAAGTGATATTTGATACCCGGGAGTAGACTACGGGTTGGCTGCTGACAGCCAGTTTCTTTTGGTATTTTCCAGCATTTCCCTAACAAGCTCTCTCCCAAAACTTCCATCCCCCTTCTCTCCTCAGGTGTCTCTAGCCCACCTTGCTCTTGCCTTTACCAGAACCCAGGTTAAATGACAGCAAATAAAAATTTGTGTGTTGTTCCTTTAAATGGCTCTATGCATCTCCAGCTATCTGTCTCTAACAAAGAGTAACCTTGTGGCTTTTCACCACCAATTATTATCTTTGTACTTTTTGGGCTCTAACGTTCTAGGCTGGAGGTCCCAGCTTAGGGTTTAAACCCCATTCTTCTCAGGGGGTTCCTAATGGCCATCTTATTATCCCTCCAACACTGTCTCCTATGGGTGCCCAGCCAGCCCTCTTGAGTCTCCACAGCACTCCTTACTAGATAGCTTGTGCTGAAGCTGATTCTTCTGTCTGCTCAAGGTTATAAGGCTTCTCTCTCACTATTGTTCAGTTGTTTGTTTTGGGTAATTTTCCCATAATTTAGTTATAATTCCATATTGGTCCTGGGTGGAGGTTAGTATGGCTTCCATTCACTCCTCCACCATCTTACCTACCTCTTCCATCATTATGTTTTCAAACAAGATTTCTATGCCTTGCTCATTTTCTTCTCCTCCCGATATTCTTATAATTGTAATGTTATTGCATTTCATGTTTTCTTGTATTTCCCTTAAGCTATCTTCATACTTTTGAGTCTTAGCTTGTTCAGCTATTCCACCTGCGTATTTCTTTCTTTTAGTCCTGCACAGTAATTTGGTCCTCTGTTTCATTCAGCCTGCTTGTAATTCCTTCTAGTCTCTTATTTCAGAAATTTTATTCTTCATTTCTTCCTGATTCTTGCTTTTGGTTTCTATTTCCTTTTTCATAGTGTTGTAGTTCCCAGACAGTTCCCTGTAGTTGTCAGTGAGTTCCTGGAGCATCATTATAATCAGTCTTTTGAATGGCATATTGTGGGAGGGCTCCTCTTAGCTTTAAGCCTTTAACCTTTGGATTCCCGATTTGCAATAGGCAGGGAACAGTGTGAACAAGTCTCTAAGTGGTGGCCAAAAAAGAGCCTCAGTTTTAAAAGTGCCATTTTTTTCTCTGCTTGGAAAGACAGGCCCCCTGCTCTTTCTGCAAGCCACACTGAGTTTGAAAAGGAAGTTAACTGTCCTGTTGTTTTCAGGACATGATAGCTTCTAGGTTCAGAGTTTGCAAGGAAAGTGGGAAGGATGGGGGTGCTCTGTTCAAATATATTTTAGACAAAAGTGGTTACATGACAAGGGCTTTTTGTGACTCAAATGACTAATTGTTCCCTCTGGGAGAATAGCCAGTTCTACCCCAAGGAAAAAAATATTGTTTACAGTTACTGAGTTAAAAAATAGTGCTTATTCTTCCATGGAGAAGAGCTAGTTCTCCCCCGTAGACATTACACCTATATTTCATTTTTACAATAAAAGCTCATGGCTCTAGCATAAACAGGGAGGATTCTTAATACTTCTTTAACATGTCACACTCCCATCCCACTTATAGCATGCTTTAGACTAACAAATTTATGAACATATTCATAAATTTCAGAAAGTTTTTTCTCTACTAGGAAATACATTCACTTTTAAAAAAATTCTTAGTGATTACTGCATTCCTTGAGTTTGCTCAAAAGTAAGCTGTCTCATTATCTACTCCCCTTGACAACTTCAGGGGGGCTGAAAAAGAGGGAGGGAAGATGCTAAGCTCAGCACAGCTTGTTCCCAGGACCGAAGCAGTCCCTGGGCCTTCAGAAGGAGGATTCAGATGGGACAAAAGATACATTTTCTCACTTTTTTTCTCCCTGCACTTCTTTTCTGTCTTTGGGAAGTGAGATCTTTCTCCTTCTTTAAACAATCAATTTAAATCCATTCTGAGTAGAAACCTTATGATGTAACTACATTAGAGATCTCATTCTATTTACCAGAGGTTTAGGAAAATATTTTGAGACTGAGCCATTCCTTTCAAAACAGAAGCAAAAACAAAATTCAAGCAAACCAGTATTTTCAAATTAAATCCTCTAAAGGAGGGAGTGAGACATGAGCCTTAGAATCTTATCTCACACCACCTGGTGTTATTTCAACTTTTTCCCACCTCTTTCCTAAATGACTAAGTCTAAAGATCCTTTATCAGGGAGATATCCAGTGGCCTTAAAAATATGCTGAATTAGCTTAAAACATTGCTCCTGTTCCTTAGAGAGCCTGTTCGCCATGGTTGAGGATTTGCAGAAACCCTTAAAGAAATTTTCTGACAAAAGGACCTTTTTCTGAAATTCCTTCCACTGCAAGTGTGGCAACTACAAAACCAGTTTTAGTTTTGCTTTTACTCCATCTGCACCTTTAAATCCTAGTTGTTCCTGGTGGAAATAATGTAGTGTGTCAAAATGTGCTTTTGGTGAGAGACAGTCGAGGAGGGCTGCCTGTTATCTTGGGTACCCTAAACCTGCTTATGAGTTTCAGGATTTCCCCATGCATTTAAGACTGTGAAGGGGGGCTTAAAGTGCTAGGTGACCTTTATATTGCACTTCTTGACCAAGCCAAGAGTTAAATTACTGTGATTGGGCTTCCCTGTGAGGCCCCTCCATGTCTCGGGAATTGACCCCAGAATCCTCCACAAGGCCCGTACTCACATAGGAATGAATACCTGAGATCTCAAGCCGGAGGGAGGAATGTCTCCTATCTTCAGTGCTCAGGAAGAAGCTGAGACACTCATAAATAACCCTGTGACTAACACTGAGTTCTAAAAGCAACCATTGGAGTCCAGTTGAATCCAAAACACTCATTTACTATCTGCTTGTCTCTTTACAAGTGGACAGAGGGAAAAGGCAGAATAAAAAGGGCTGCAAGAAGCAGCTTTTAAAGAAAGAATACACTGAGGTGCTTGTATTATTAAAGCTAATTGAAAGGAAAATTTATTGCTCTCTCTCCCAAGCCTGAAACCTGATCGGGGTTATGCCACAGGGATGTGCTTGTGAGTGTTTTTACAATGTACCTTTCAATGTGTGGACTTTTGCTTGCAGCTGGCAGGAAACCTAGTGTTCTATCCCAGCCCATGTCCTAGCATATCCTCTCACAGCTGTCCTTCAGTGTCAGATACCCTTGTGGCTCTTAACTACCTGACCCATGCCCTCTAAGTGCAGCAATTGCCAGAGAGAGAGAGAGAGAGAGAGAGAGAGAGAGAGAGAGAGAAAGGTTTCTGCTTACTAAAGAGAATGTGGTTGAAAAAGAGAGTGATCTTGGAAAAGTCCTTTTTTCTCTAAAATACAACACACTCTATGATCTTAACAGAAAGCACTCAGTGTCATCTGCCCTTACCTGGGCTAATGTGTGCATTCCAACCAAGTTGGTGTGTTGGCCACATCTGGAGCTCATAGCATCAGGTCCTTGTTCCTGGGTGCCAGATGTGGTAGACTCCAGTCAGCAGAGTCTACATGTTGAGGCTGAAGATGAAAACAAATGCACCGACTACAGCAGTCCTGTGGATAAAAAGGGACAGTATGCTACTCTCTTAAGATGAGAGTCCTGTATCCACTTCTCTCAAAAGGAGAGCACCATGGCCACTCTCTGAAGAGAGCTCACTGACCCTTGCCTGGACAGGCTTTTATCATTTTTCTTGGGTCTTACATCAAAGAAGGATTTATAATTTATTACATAGAATATTGTTGCCTACATTTTAGGTACAATCAAGGAAATTAAATTAACAAATGCAGAAGGGAAAGGTGGCGAGCTGATTAGATCCATCTTTGGGAAAATTCTCACAGGCTTTGGAAATTACCTTGAAGATAGGCAATAAACATCTACTGTTTTAGACCAGGGTGAGGGAGTTTTAGCAAGAGCAAGCCATAACAGTCTGGATGCATTTTCTAGGCCTGATTCCCATGGAAAAACCTGGTTTGAGGGTCTGGATCCTGCCCACCACTTCACTCCTGTAGGTCTTCCATACAGGGCTGAGTCAGATTTGCCAGATTGAAAACAAACCAGTTCTCTACACCACATGACTCTTCCCAACATCAGGTTGTATGCTGGGGATATCCATTATCTCTCTGAGGCTCAGTTTGCTTATATATGAAGTGAGTGTTAGTAAGCAAACCTTGTATTAATTTGGTAGGATCAATTGGATCAGTCATGGCAACTGCTTACCTATTACCTGGTATTGCAGTACATACTGCTGGGCCTGCTGTGAGTTCTCATCAAAATAAATTTTCACTCACCCATGAAAAGCTATCTGCCTTCTTCCTCACTGGCTTGTGGACTTGTGAGTTTGAAAAAGGAGGTAGAATGCAGAGTTCTAACCAAGATGGAGGCATAGGTAGAAACCCTTTGATTCCTCACATAAACAAAATGAGGATAACAACCAATCTAAAATCAATAAACAAGCAAAAAGCCAGAAAATCAAACTGTATGGAACTCCAACAACCAAGGAAATAAAGAAAAAATCAACCAGAACAACCAGACTGGTGCATCAGGATAAAGAAATATGGCCCAAATGAAAGAACACAGCAAAACCTCAGAACTAAGTGATGAGGAGATTGTCCACCTATCTGATGGAGAATTTAAAGCCTTGGTGATCAAAATGCTCACAGAACTGATTGAGCTTGGTTGAAAAATTAAAGAACAAATGAAAGATATCCAAAATAAAATAAAGCAAAATATTCAGGGAACCAACAGTGACAAGAAGGAAATCAGGATTCAAATAAAATGATTTGGAACAAAAGGAAGAAATAAACATACAACTGGATCAGAATGAAGAAACAAGAATCTAAACAAATGAAAAGAGTGGAAAGATTCTCTAGGACAACTTGAAACATTTATAACCCAAATTATAAAAGTGCCAGAAGCAGAAGAATGACAGCAAGACATAGAAAACTTATTTGAACAAATAATGAAGCAAAACTTCCCCCACCTGGAAAAGAAAATGCACTTTCAGGAAGCCCATAGAGTCCCAAAGAAGTTGGACCCAAAGAAGAACACACCAAGACACATCATCATTAAGTTACCCAAGATTAAAGACAAAGAGAGGATCCTAAAAGCAGCAAGAGAAAAGGAGACAGTTACCTACAAAGGAGTTCCCATAAGGCTATTGGCTGATTTCTCAAAAGAAACCTTTCAGGCAAGAAGGGGCTAGAAAGAAGTATTCAAAGTCATGACAGGCAAGGGCCTACAAACTAGATTACTCTATCCAGCAAAGCTTTCATTTAGAATGGAAGGGGAGATAAAGTGCTTCCCAGATAAGGTCAAGTCAAAGGAGTTCATTATCACCAAGCCCTTATTTTATGAAACATTAAAGGGACCTATCTAAGAAAAAGAACATCAAAAATATGAACAATAAAATGACAACAAACTCACAAACTATTAAATGAACCTGAAAGAAAAGAAAAACAATGAAAACAAAAACTAAGCAAACAATTAGAATAGGAACAGAATCAGAGAAATGGACATCACCCAGAGGGAGTTCAGTTGGGAGGAAGAAGGGAGGAATAGGGGAGAAAAGGCACCGGGAAGAAGATGCATAAATAGTGGCACAAAAAAGACTGGGAGAGATAAAAATGGTACAGGAAACAGAGGACACAAAGAACTTATATGTACAACCCTTGGACATGAACTAAGTGGGGGCAAATGCTGGAGGGTTGGGGGGAAGGGTGGAGAGGGGATACAGGGGGAAAAATTGGGAAAACTGTGATAGCATAGTCAATAAAATACTTTAAAAATAGAAAGAGAAAAAAGGCAAATAACTAGAATGCAATTTTTCAAGGATTTTGAGATGCTTTTCATCTCATCTTGATTTTGATCCTTTCTATGGCCATATTAAAGATCTTTCATGGCAGTAGATAAGTATAATGCCCACTGAGATAACTAGTAATATTTTGGATGAAGTTCAATCATTCAACTATAGATGATATATCTGGTGTGTTGTGACCATTCCAGGCCAGACAGGTTCATGATATTTGGGCAGATGGAAGAATATTCAAGGAGCCGTAGGGATGTCTGACATGCCTTTTTTCAGGAGAGGGTGAACCATACCTGATTCAAGCTGCAAGTTCCCCTGTATGTCACCTGCCCTCTTTGTGTGGCAGCCCAGCATAGCATCCAGTGTGGCCAACTGTATATCTCTTATCACCTAGTGTGTCACATAGAGTGATCCTCTACATTCTTAAATACTACACTATAGACAAAGCCAGCGAGGTACCAACAGAATTATGCAACAGAGCTTCGTATTGTGCATGCGAGCCCACTCAAGGCTATGGGAACATCTTATCAGGAACAGTCTCAATGGTATGAGAACAATACTTTTCATGCCCATTCTCAAGGTTATGGGAAACTGCTTCCCTTAGTTGCCAAGATACCTGTGTGAGGAAGCCAGACTGCCTCCCTTTACCCTACATCAGGCATTAATAAAACACAAGGGGACTTAACCATTCCTGACATCATTTGGAAAGCAGGAATATAAGGAGGAAATGAGTCAGTTGGGAGGCAAAAAGTGGTGGGTGGACCTAGAATTATCTGTGAAGCAGGGAATGGTGGGGTGCTAACTTCTTTTGGAAGGCCTGGAGATGTGGGTAAGAGAGAAGCAAGGCTGCCATCAGTTGAAAATGTGGAGAGGTGTGTGAGGCTGGTATTAGTTTAAGTTTATTTTTGAATATGATGTAAGAGTATCCAGTTTCTGTTGATTATGGATTTTTTCTTTAGCCAGCATGAGCTGTTGAAAAGTCTGTCAACTCTGCAGTGTTTATCTTTACCTTCTCTGTCATACATTAGTTGTCCATGTAAGAGTGTTAAATCCTGGGCATTCTGTATTATTCCATTGTTTATGGGCTTATTTTGTGCCAATACCTTTCTGTTTTGATTATTTTAGCTTTATACTATCATTTGAGAACATGCAGAGTGATATCTATAACTTTGTTCTTTCTTCTCTAAATTCATTTGCTTATTTAAAGTACACATTGTTCTATATACATTTTCAGATTTTCATTTCTTAGAAGAATGAGAGTAGTAGTTTCATAGCATTTCAGTTGAACCAATTAACTGCTTTGGAATATATCATAATTTTAACAATTTAACCATTCTGGTATAAAAAATATTTTATCCTTCCATTTTTTCTGTTATTTTCAATTTCTTTTGTTAATGTCCTATAATCTTCAGAATACAGGTCTTTCACCTTTTTGTTCATGTCAATGCAGAGGCAATTATTTCTTTTTCATGCAGTTGTCAATAGGATTACTTCCTTTACCTCTTCTCCCTGTGTTTATTATTGTGTGTCAATATGACAGATTCTGTACACTTTGCATTTTGTTTCCTAATGAATCATTTTATTAATTCAATTAATTTTGTTGAATACTTTAAGAAATTCTAGATAGAGTTCCATATAATCTGCAAATAGTGACAGTTTTAATTCTTTTTAATTTAGATGTACTTTATTTATTTTCCCCTCTAATTGCTAGTGTAATCATTCCAATGCTTCTTCAAATAATAGTAATGAAAGTGGACATTCTCTCATGTTTTTGATTTTCAAGAGAATATTTTCATTACTTCACAATTGAGTATATAGTTAGTCATGAGGTGGTCACATATACTCTTTGTCAAGCTTAGGTTGTTTCTGTCTTGGAGCCTTCTTTGAAATATTTTTATCGGTAGTGCATATAGTGTTCTATTTCTTTTTTCTGTATCTCAAATATTCATTTGATTTTTAAAGTGGTGATTCACATCACTTGTTTCCTGGAGTTGAGCCATTCTTGCATCACTGGTATTATTCATACTTGATCAGGGTGTATATTCTTTTTAATATATCATTTAATTTGTTTCTGTACAATGTTGTTGAAAATTTCAGTGTGTTCATTTATTGAGAATGTGGGCCTGTCTCTCTCTTGCTCCCTCCCTCCCTCCCTCCCTCCCTTTGCAGTTTCTTGCATTAGTTTGGGTATTAATGTTATGCTGGCCTCATACAATCAATTTGTAAGTGAACTTCATAATTTATCAAATAATTGAGAAGATTATGTATAATCATGTTTATTCATATTTGTTAGAATTGCCCTGTGAATCTCTTTGGGCCTGTGTTTTTCTTTTTAGGTGTTTGAGTTACTGATTCCAAAGTACTGCTGGTAATTGGTTTGTTCAGATAGTGTGATTTTTCATCATTTTGCCTTCAAAAAGAGTCTGATTTAAAATTTTCCATTTTATTAGATGGTCAAATTTGTTGTATATAATTATTGATGGTATTCTTTAAAAACTATTTGTGTTCTTGTAGTGATTGTTGTTTCTCTTTTTTCTGGTATTATTTATTTTTATTTTCTCTCTTTACTACTTGATGGGTCTTATTAGAGGCTTTCAAGCATATTCCATTGGTAAGAAGAAGCCATTAGTTTTATAAGCCTTTACAATTTTTCTCCACTTTCTTTATTATTGCACTGACCTTTGTCTTATTTTTACTTCAATTAACTTTTTATTAATTCTTTCTTAATGTATTTAGAAATTCAAATAATTTTATTGAATTTTCTGCTCTTTATTTATAACTGTATAGTTATAGTATCTTCTTATAAGAGTTTTTCATAAATGCAGAGTTTTTAAGATCATATTTGAATTTTTATTTGTCTCAGTGTACTTGTGTGTTTTCTGTTTCATTTAATTGTTTAAAGACTTTATTTATTTTTTTAGACTTGGGTAAGGGAGGGGGAAAGAGAGGGAGAGAAACATCAATTGGTGGTTGCCTCTTACATGCCTCCTACTGGGGACCTGCCCTGTACCCCAGGTATGTCCCTGAATGGGAATTAAACTAGCAACATTTTGGTTCACAGGCCAGTGCTGAATCCACTGGGCCAAACCAGACATGACTGTTTGTTTCAATTTTTGATTTATTGAGTGTTTGGTAGTATGTTGATTAATTTCCAAATGTATTTCTTCTTTTTGTTCCCTTTCCTATATTTGATACCCAGTTTCTTACCATTGTGGTCAGAAAATATCATAAACATAGCCTGGTCAGTGTGGCTCAGTTGATTGAGCACTGCACTGGGAAAAAAAAGGTCGCCATTTGGATTCCCCATTAGGGCACATGTCTTGGTTGCAGGTTAGATCCCCAGTTGGGGGAGAATGAGAGGGAACCACACACTGATGTTTTTCTCCCTCACTTTCTCCTTCATTTGTGCTCCCTCTAGAAATAAATGAATAAAATCTTTCTATAAAAATGAAAAGAAAATATACTTAATATAAGTTTAAAATTTTAAATTTACTGAGGTTGTTTTTTCTCCTAGTACAAGGTCTGCCTTCAAAATTTTCCATGTGAAATGGAGAGAAAATATGTACCCTGAAGTTTTAAATGCAATGGTCTATAAATATCTATCAAGGATACCTGTTTTGCAGCTAGTCCAATTTTAATTTTTTAGTTGTCTAAAATACCATCTTTTAATATAAGATTATACTTCTTTAATCATCAAATATCACATTTAATTCTCAAAAGGAACCCTTGAATTGAATGCTTTCTTACCTCAGCATTACAAACAAAGAAAGTAAAAGGGATTTTTAGCTACTTTAAATTCACATCACCTTTTCTAGCATTTCTAACTTTTCATCCAGGAACTGTCTGTTTCCCCAGCCATCCATTTCATGTAATAATACAGTAAGGGAGTTTAAATAGATTAGCAAGACAGATGGAAAAGAGAATTAGGTGGCTCTAGCAAGAAGCTCTCAGCAGTCATTTTACAAGTGACTCTGTGGGTCTGAAGTACACAGAGTCCAACCACAAGTTATCTGTATGGCACAGGATGAAGATGATACACTTGATCATGCAAAGGCATAAGAAAAAGGCCAGCAGTTGAAGTGTAAAAAAATAACAAAGTGGCAGCAAGTTTAGAAAGGGGTTGGACCAAATCCAGTGTACTTGCAGGCCCTTCTCATCTACAATGCCACAATCTCTTCCTCATGAGGGACATGTACTATAAAAATGGGAGGCAATTTCTCTGGACTCAAAGATCACTAACCTACATCTATAGTCTTGTGATCTTTCACTCAAGTCCACATTTGGAAAATGCATCCAGAGACAAAGAATGCTTATAAAATACCACATATGACATATATGGGTGAAACATAAAGTGATGCATAATTGGACAGCTGGATCCTCTGACCAAAACTGAAGATCAAATTTTCTGTCATTTTTTCACTGAGTTATGACAAGTGATTCATGATGGACTTGCCTGAATAAAGTGTATAAGATACAGATAGAATGAGTGAACTACATCCTAAATGATACCAAATATCTGCATGCACCTGGACATTTTCAGCTACCTACAGAAAATCCTAAACAGGCCACACAAAAACCACAAAACCAGACTAGATAAATGGCATCTGAAATTCCTTAGTAGTTTGCTTCCCAGGTGTTTTAAAAAAAAAACTTTGGATGGCCACAGGCAGGTGAGAATGGAGGCAGAAGGCCTTTTATGAGTGAGTGGACATTTATAATGATCAATAAGCACAGTAAGTCCGGGAATATATTCTGCAAAACCAAGTACCAGGTAAACACCAGCCATGGGTGATGTAATATATTCATCCAAATTTATGTAAATTTTATTTTCTAACAATTTTCACAGAAGCAAACAGGCTGAGTGGGATGGGGGTTTAGCCACAAGACACAACCTAGAAATTGGCACCATGGGGCATGAAGTTGGCCAGTGCTCACCTAGTGAAAAACTGGCCCAAATATTTTGGGTTCTATTAAATGTCACAAAGGAAAAAAGGTAAGTAGTCATGTAAGTGATGGTCCTACATGTGAAATTTAGTAACACGGACACTATGAGAACTTCAAGAATCATGCTTTCTGGAGACCCCTCAATGTGCAAGACTCATCCAAGCACAAACTGATGTCATCCTCACAATAAATGATACAAAAGGAGAAATAATGTCAGTCATATTACACTTAACAAGCAGAAGTATACAATTCCAAAGGTCAGTCACCTAGGAACACTCAGCAAATCAGACATGTTTTTGCAAGGATAGTTATGAACAAAATAAAAAAAAATCTTTAAGCTATGAATGTATAATTTGAGTTCAATGGTGAGGAAATTTATCCAATTATTGTTTTCAAGGAATTTTGTTAGCTGAGGAAGAACTGGTCACCCTTTATGGGTACTCTGAATTGAGAACATTATGTCAGTGAGTCTGACATCAACAAACTGATTATAAAAATAAGAATCTGTCACAACTGTACTTAAACAACAATAAATAAATGAATAAAATAAAATTAAAAATAAATAAACAAAGTGCAATAAAAAAAAGAAAGGCTTAGAGATTATTAAGAAGGAAAGAAAAGGGAAACCTAAAGATTTCAAATTGTTCCTCAAAGGCTTACAGGCCAGAACTAAAAACTCCCTAAAGTCTGGATGAACCGCATTTTGTTTGAGCTCATCTCCCTGTGAAATTGAGGGAAACATCAGCATAACACCTTTCCTTCCCAATCTGGATACTGCACAAGAACAACACACACAATGGAAACCTTCTTGATCTCAAATGAAGATACTGATTCCTTTTTGGTTTATTTTAAATTGAATTTTGATGCTCCTATTATGGAGATTCCAAATTAGTAAAAGTGGCAAATACCTAATGATTGCAGGAAGAGAAATAGCACATTCCAACAAAAAAAAATCTATATGATGACTTGGGATGCAAAAAATCAGTTTTGCTGGAAAAGCAGTTTACAGGTGCCTCAAAATATCATTACAACAAGTGCTCATAAATGGCCAATGGAAAAACACATTTGAGGGCTAAGACACAAGGGTGGTTTCCATTTAAAAGAATGATGAGGGGACTTCCAGCCAAGATGGAGGTGTAGGTGGGCACACTGTGCCTCCTTGCACAACCAAAATTAAGGACAATGAAGATTTAGAAACAAGAAAACAACAAGCATTGATAGAAAATTGAACTGTATGGAAGTCCAACAACCATTCATCCAGACTGGTAAGAGGGGTGGAGTCCCAGCAGGAGAAAGTGCAGGTTGGCGGACCTGGGTGTGCAGGCAACAGCAGCTCACAGATCCCTGGCATGCAGGTGGCAGCTAGCAGACCCCAGGTGCACAGGTGATGACTAGCGGACCCCGGGCACTGAGTGGCAACAGTGCAGACCCAGTGAGGCTGCACAAGGTGGCTGGCTGACCAGGTGGTCCCATGTTCACACACAGATAATCCAGATGAAGGGGAAGCAGTGGAAGGGACTGGAATCCGAGAGAGAGCAGAGCATGTACCATCATTACCTCTCAGACTCTACCCCCACATACAGCATCACTACCCAGCAACTGGGCTGCCCTGCCCTGGATAACACCTAAGGCTCCACCCCTCACTATGTAACAGACATGACCAGACCAAAAAAAATGGCTCAAATGGGGGAACAAATCAAAGCCCCAGAGCCAATTCATCTAAGCCACCAAGAGATAACCAACCTATCAGATGCACAGTTCAAAGCCCTGGGGATCAGGATGTTCACAGAACTGGTTGATTTTGGTTACAAATTAGATGAACAAATAAAGGCTACAATAAGTGAAATGAAGAAAAATACACAGGGAACCAACAGAGATGGGAGGAAAACTGGGACTGAAATCAATGGAATGGACCAGAAGGAAGGACGAAACATCCAACCACAAAAGAATGAAGAAACAAGAATTCAAAAAAATGAGGAGAGAGTCTTAGGAACCTCCAGGACATCTTTAAACATTCCAACACCCAAATTATAGGGGTACCAGAAGAGGAAGAAGATGAGCAATAAGTGGAAAAAATATTTGATCAAATAATAAAGGAGAACTTCCCCAATCTGGAGAAAGAAATAGACTTCCAGGAAGTCCAGGAAGCTCAGAGAGTCCCAAAGAAGTTGGACCCAAGGAGGAACACACCAAGGCACATCATAATTACATTAGCCAAGATTAAAATGAAGGAGAGAATTCTAGAAGCAGCAAGACAAAAGGAGAGAGCTACCTACAAAGGAGTTCCCATCAGACTGTCAGCTCATTTCTCGAAACAGACCTTCCAGGCAAGAAGGGGCTGGAAAGAAGTATTCCAAGTCATGAAAGGCAAGGACCTACATCCAAGATTGCTCTATCCAGCAAAGCTGTCAGAATGGAAGGAAAGATAAAGTGCTTCTCAGATAAGGTCAAGTTAAAGGAGTTCATCATCACCAAGCCCTTATTATGTGAAATGTTAAAAGGACTTACTTAAGAAAAAGAAGATAAATATATGACAGTAAAAAGACAGCAAACTCACAGGTATTAACAACCATACCTAAAACAAAAGCAAACTAAGCAAACCTAGAACAGGAACAGAAACACAGAAATGAAGATCACATGGAGGGTTAGCAACAGGAGAGTGGGAGGAGGAGAGAGGGGGGAAAAGTACAGAGAATAAGCAGCATAGATGGTGGGTAGAAAATAGACAGGGGGAGTGCAAGAATAGTGTGGGAAATGTAGAAGCTAAAGAAGTTATGACACATGGACATGAACTAAAGGGGGGAAATGTGGGTGGGAGGGGGTGTGCAGGGTGGAGGGGAATGATGGGGGAGAAATGGGACAACTGTAATAGTGTAATCAATAAAATATATTAAAAAATCAAAGAATGATGAGTTCTCAGTTAGGCTGTTCGCAATAAAGTAGCTAAAATCAGAGAGAGATAATGACAATGTGAGAGCTATGGCCTATTCAGTTTGAAATCAGGTTATTCCTACTATATATGTATATGTATATGTATATGTATATGTATATGTATATGTATATGTATATGTATATGTATTATATATATATATATTTATAAGCCTATCTTTCTTTTCATAGTCCCATTTCTGAGTGAATTTATTGAGACAAACTGTTGTATGATACCACCCTTTCTATGTACAACCATGGTTTACATGACTACCTACCAGCTCACTTATCTGTCATAACACCAAACAACACAGTTTGGACCTGCTTTTCAGAAAGTGGGCACTAGGTCATCCCCTTGGCTGAAGGTGACTCTGCCAACATCTAGTTTTTGTCATGGGGATTTCCCCTCATCTGTATGAGACTCAGTTTGCATCTCTGAAAAGTGGGTTGTATAAAATTAACCTTGAGTAATTTTAGATGGATAAATGGATCAGTCATGGCAGGTTTCCCCCTGATGCTTCTTCATGAAGAATATGCAGCTGACCCAGCTGTGGTACGTACTTCATGAATTTCTACTTGTCATAAAGTTTTTTACCTTTTTCCTCACTGATTTGTGGCCATTTGGGGTTAAAAAGTACATGAAAAGCAACCTTCAAAGAGCTTGTGATGCCATTTATGGGGTCCTGGTTTGTGTCTTCGGCGGGGGGGCAGATTAGGCATTGATGCAGGCAGCAAAAATCCCAAGGCCCATGCAGATATTTCATGTGATTTTGATTACACTTCATTCATTACACTATGCATTTTACACCTGCTAATTCAGAAACACTCTGAGACAACTTGCAACAAGAGTGAAGGATGCAGACCAAAATCTGTTAACTTCAGTTTTAGTAAGAGAGTCAGACAGTTGTAGAAGACATTACTCGAAATCTCTTTGCCAAAGGTCACTTATCATATTTTCATAGCCTTTGTTGCATCTGGTGGCATTTTTTGAATGGTGACTAGAAGGATGGATCAGGATGGACACAGGGCCATATGCAAAGGCAGTTATTGTTATGTCCAGAAGAAAAACCTCATGTTTCTACAGAACATAGGTTTAATTGAAGAGCATTAGTTTGTCGGTGAAGAAGGCATGTCAGAATCCTAGATTTGCTCCAAGTCCATCCTAATATTTGTGTTCTTCTATGTGATCTCACTTCAGGTGCTTGCCCCACTCTGGTATCCATCGCCAGTTCCTTCACCATCATTGGTTTGTGCGTAAAAGGACCCTATAAAGTCAAGTTCCACAGAGTCACTTGTAAAAACCTAGTTAGGACCACTGGCAAGAAAGCCCATTTATTTTCAGGTTTTTCCATACTCTCCTTGAGGTTTTCTTTATACTTATAAGAGGATATGAAGAGCTAAAAAAGTACATGGTTCCAAGTCTAAAATTTTGGAACTGCCAGAGATAGCTGGTCATTTTAATGTACAAAACTTACCTTTTGTGGTTTTTTTTATCTGAAATACTGAGATTAAAATGGACTTGACTGAAAAAGTCTTTGTGATAATAAAGGAGGAATGAAATTTAAAAGAGGAGTAATTTTCATTTATAATACTATACATTAATAAATTAATTATAAATAATGGCCTTAACTGTCACATTAAAACACTTGACATCATAAATATATATAAAGTATTTTATTGCCCTAGCCAGTGTTGCTCAGAGGATTGAGTGTCTGCCTGTGAACTGAAAGGCCGCAGCACATGCCTGGGTGCATTCCAGGTTCCATTTTGGAGGCACCAAAGAGGCAACGGATCAATGTTTCTCTTCTACATTTATGTTGCTCTCCTTTTCTTTCTCTCTCCTTTCCCCACTGTCTGAAGGTAAATAAATATAATGTTTTTTAAAAAAAGACTTTTATTAACAATTTACTATGAGAATCACTGTGTAAGTTTTGTTGCCTAAAAATAATACAACCTCAAAACACCTGGCATTTGACGTTTACCATAACTACTTTTAATTTGCATTTCTCTAATGATTAGCAACATTGAGAATCTTTTGTTAAGCCTATTAAACTCTATACCCCCTTTGGAAAAGTGTCTATTCTGGTTCTTTTTCTAATTTTTAAATTGGATTACTTCTTTTTTGGTGTTGATTTTCTATGTTCTTTATAAATTGTGGATATCGATCCCTTATTGGATATAGTGGCAAATTCCATTATTCTCCTTTTCCAACCCTGTTGATGTGATCATGGTACAATTTTCACAGTCACCTTATGGATATGCAGTTACTGAGGAAATAGAGGATAAAGTGTGAGGAAGGACAAAACTCACCGACATTCATACCTCTCTCCCAGAGACATCATATTTCTCTGAGAGACTCAAAATTATTTCTCATCAAAGCCTCTGGTGATCTCTTACACATCCACCTGTTCCCATTGTTTTGGTGGATTCTTTGCCCAGACAGGATGAGAATAAGTTCAAATTTCCATCTGGCTATTAACTTGATCCCCACCCACATGCCATGCAAGGAAGTGATCCCAGAAGACAGACAAAACACATGACATTGAGCATCAAAGCACAGTGGTATGGAAGAGTTATAGAAGGTTTTCCCCCAAATGAGGTTTTAGTGCCTTCTCACTGCTTTACGCCCAAAGTCACTGTGACAATGCCCTCATACACTATCTGCAGTGTTATTCTATATTTGTTTCAACAGTTTGAAGAGAAAGTGTACTAATTATTATTTAAATATTTGGAAGACTTCACCTATAAGCCATCTGGTCCTGGAATATTGTTTTTGGGGGAGTTTTGACTACAGCTTCCCTTCAATTGCTGGGAATTGTTCTATAGATATTCCATTTCTTTCTAGTTGAGCCTTTGGAGGCTCTATGTTATTGAGGAACCGCCATTTTATCTAGATTGTCAAATGATTTTGTATGTAATTTTTCAAAATTTTTTTTCATGATTTTTTAAACCTGTGGCATCCTTTGAGATTTTCCTTTTTAGTTTATATATATATAAACTAAATTTAGTTTATATATATATATATATACTATTACAGTTGTCCCATTTTATCTCCCTTTTATTACCCTCCACCCTATATCCCAACTTCCAGTAATATTCCCCCACCTTAGTTCCTGTCCATGTGTCACACATATAAGTTCTTTGGCTTCTCCTTTTCCTAGACTATTCTTAACCTCTTCCTGTCTAGTTTGTATCTACCATTTATGCTTCTTATTTCCTGTACATTTTCCCCCATTCTGCCCCCCAACTACCCCCTACTGATAACTCTCAATATGATCTCCATTTCTGTGAATCCATTCCTCTTCTACTTGTTTTCTTAGTTCATCCTTTTTGTTTTGCTTTGTTTTCAGGTTCCATTGTTGCTACTTGTGAGTTTATCAGCTTACTGTGCATATTTTTGATCTTCTTTTTCTTAGATAAGTCCCTTTCCCATTTCATATACTAAAGCCTTGTTGATGATTAACTGCTTTAACTTGACCTTGTCTAGGCAGTGCTTTATCTGCCCTTCTATTCTAAATGATAGGTTTACTGGATACAGTAATCTAGCTTGTAGGGCCTTGACTTTCATGAGTTTGAATACTTCTTTCCAGCCCCTTCTTGCCTGTATGGTTTCTTTTGAGAAATCAGCTGATAGTTTTATGGGAACTCCTTCATAGGTAACTCTCCTTTTCTCTTGCTGCTTTTAAGATTCCTTAACTTTGATCTTGGGTCATGTAATTATGATATGCCTTGTGTGCTTCATTGGGTCCAACTTCCTTGGGACTCTCTGAGCTTACTGGACTTCCTGGAACTTTACTTTCTTTGCTGGATTAGGGAAGTTCTCCATGATGTTTTCAAATAACTGTTCAATTTCTTGCTCTTCCCCTTCTCCTTCTGGCATGCCTATGATTCAGATGTACGAATGTTTAAAAATTTCTGGGAGTTTCCTGAGCCTTTCCTCACTTTTTTGAATTCTTGTTTTTTCATTCTGTTCTGGTTGAATGTTTATCTCTCTCTTTTGATCCAAATCATTGATTTAAGTCCGGGTTTCCTTCCTGTCACTTATGGTTCCCTGTACATTTTCCTTTGTTTTGCTTTGCATAGCCCTCCCTTCTTCCTCTATTTTGTGACCATACTCAAACATTTGTGTGAACATCCTGATTGCCAATGCTTTCAAGTGTGTATCTATAGGTTGGCTATCTCCTCAACATTTAGTTGTACTTTTTCTGGAGGTTTGATCTGTTTTTTCATTCTGTCCTATTTTTTTTTTTTTTTGTCTAAGTGTGCCTATTACACAGTAAGGTGTGGAACCTTAGCTATTTACCAGGGCAGGGACAACACACAACACTATGTGGTTGATCTGTAATTTGGAGAGAGGCCCAAGAGGGAGCAATGATGCTTGCCTGACTCACAGCTGCTTTCTGTCACTTCCTCAGCAACCTGCAAGCAAATTGAGCCATTTTGGTTCTGATTCCTACATGGGTGGTTTTGTGTACATTCCAACACACTCTGGGTCTCTCCATTGAACTCTTCTGTGAGTTTGAGAGTTTATCCTGGCACCACAACCCCCACAGGTATTATCAGTCACAAGTTTTGAAGGTTTTTTTTTCCCCACTCTGGATCCCTGGATTGTATGGAATGTCTTGCTTCCCAGATGTTCCTCCAGGTTTACCCACAAGGAAATGTGGGAATACCAGCTCCACCAGTCACTGTCTCACCTGCCCTGGTACTGTGGCCAATTCCTTGCTGTGAGTCCCCTCCACTCTGGCTACCCATCTCCTCTCCTCAACCTTGTGGGGGAGGGGCCAGAGAGGGAACAATGCAGGTCACATGCTTGGCTCTAGCCCACTTTCCAACAATCCCTTGTGTGAGACCTCAAATTTATCCCACTGCAGCACACCCAACCATACTCCTGAGTCAGCTCTGAATCTTAGTTTACTGTTCAGCCAGCCCCTCCCACATGGTCCACTGAAGCAACTTAGTTTCTGTCAGCACACCCAACACTTCTATTCCAAAGATTCACCGCATTTTCTTTCTATTTGCCCATCTTACCAGTCTGATTGGTCTGGTCTACTGTTTCTTTAGTTCCTTGGTTGTTGGATTTCCATGCAGTTATATTTTCTGACACTTCAGGTTGTTTAGTGATTTTAGATTATTATTATCCTCCTTTTGGTTGTGCAAAGAAGCACTGGGTTCATACCTATGCCTCCATATTGGCCAGAACGTGCATCTGGTTCTCAGTTCTTTTTTTTTTTAAGGTTTTATTTCTTTATTTTTAGAGGGGAATGGAAGGAGAAAGAGAGGAAGAGAAATATCAATAAGTGGATGACTCTCATACACCCCCTAGTGGGGACCCAACCCACAAGGCAGGCATAAATATTCTTTTATTTTAAACCTACCTGGTGTCAGGTTGTTCATGCTCTCTCAGTACTCTTTCATAGCCCTTTGTTTAATTGATACTATCAGGATTTATCAGGTGTCCATTGGCCACATAAAGGCTTGTCTATTCCTGTGTTATTGATTCAAATTCTTTCCCTGTAATGGACTATCTTGCTAACTAAATTGTCCAATTACCCCTTTGCTAAATCTAAAATGTTCATAATAAGGGTATGAAAACTTGATTTACTGAAAAAGGAAGAACAATCAACATCTTTACTTGAAATTTTAAAAGTTATTATGTGTCTTTTTTTCACTGTCTCCAAATTGGAAAATATAACATTTTTTAAGATCATTTTGCTTCATGTCAGGGGCAGATCAAGCCTCAATACCTTCAAGGGAATGTGGAGACGTGCTTTAGACCTGAAGGAGCTTGAGCAGCCTTTCAAATCCATATGATTGTGTGTTCTAGTTTCCATACTCACGTTTTTTCTTGCAGACTCATTGGGACAATGCTCTTAAGACAGAATTCCTACAGGAAGATCTGTTGTTCCTCACCTAACAAAATGCCCTGAAGGAAATAATTGTATATATTTTTTCAAACCAGTAAACACAAATTGTACATTTATAGCTGATAATATTTTTGTGCTAAAATCTCCATTTCCCAAACCATGTCCAAAAAGAACCCAGATTTCCTGGGTGATGTTCATAACATGATATTTTGGTGGTTCCTAGTGATGTTGCCTCTATTATGTCTCATTTGTACTTCCTTAGCCTAAGGAAAACACCAGTTTATGTGTGAATGGAACTTGCACCTTGAGGGCTGCCCAGGAGGCATTAGGAAGAGGTGTCCCATGTATCTGTGGTTCTAACCATTCAATGTAGAATAACCATGTACATGATTACCTAGCTGTTCAACTATGCGGCATTGAATACCACACAGTATATCGTGGATCAGCTTTTCATGAGGTGACTACTTGCGGGGGAACTTTGGGTGCAGAGCCACCCATCCACCACGTATGAAAGGAAGTCTACCAAGACATGATCTGCTTGGGGAGGAGAGGTGGCCAATCTCTCAAAGGAGAAGGGCCAAGAGCCCCTCCCTCAATGGCTTTTATTAGGTCAATTTTACACAGGAATACAGGTAAAGCTCATCAATCATTGTCAGACAGCAAGGATCAAACAATAGATAACATTTCAAAGAACTCTGAGGGCTTAATCTGAGACAAGTTCTGTCAGCTAAGGGGTTACAAAACTTTGGGAGACAAACTCATTTCCTGCTTGGACTCTTATTGTTTAAATGAGAACATTCTCGCAGGAGCCCAGTGCCTGCGGGATGGCTGCAAACCTGAGCTCGCCTGAACTCACCTGATTGTTGGCACCTGGCACAATTGGGATGGCTGCACGCCTGAGCTTGTATGACTATCTGAGCCCACCATCTGGGATGATTGCATGAGGATTGGTGCCCGTGTGTGACCAAAGGTGGCTGCAAGATCATAAGCACCTGTGGGCAACTGGGGTAGGCACACGTTTCCTCAGAACCTACACCAGAGGCCCTGGGCAGAGAGGCCCAGGGCTAGCTCTGAGGACAGTAGCACAAAGATAACTAAGTGCTGAGCAGGGAGAAAAGCGATACTGTCACCCCTAGGCCATTGCAGCCAGCAAGACCAGAAACACCGACTCAGCAGGATTGAAAACAGCAAGAGTTGTTGGGTTTTGGTCTCTTTTTAAATTTTATTTATTTTTTCTTTTTCCTTGTTGTTTATTTTTTCTTTTTTCTTTTTAAACTTTAATTTTATTCTATTATTTTTCATTATTTTTACCTCTTTTGCCCCTCAATTCCCTTTGCTTCTTGTTACTTCTTTCTTGTCTTATTCCTTTTCCCTTACTTTCCAATTTTATCTCTTCTTCCTTCATCTGATTATTATTTTCTTTTTCTTTCTTCTTTATTTTCTTCTCTTCCATTTTTTCCTCTTTTCTCTTTTTAAATACCCATGAGTGAGAAAAAAAAAAAAAAACAACAACAACAAAATAAAACACTGGAACTATGAAAAAAACAGAGTTGGTCCTAAGGAGGGGGCATTTCAACAGATAAGAAAGTGGAAACTGTGAACAACAGAATACCTGAAGGAGACACCACCACTTAATCAAACAAGTATTCTACCACAGAAGTTCACACCATAAACCCAGGGAGCCAGAACAGATCAATTTAAGAAGCTAAGGCTAATAAGAAGAGCCTCAAACACAATGGTAAGACAAAGAAATAATCCCCATATGAAAGAAAAGGAGGAAGCCCCAGAAAGAATGCTGAATGAAACACAGGCAACTAAACTTTCAGATTTTTAGTTCAAAACAATGGTTCGCAGAAAGCTCCATGAGCTCTCAATGAGCTACCAGAAACTACAGGGAAGCTACAATGAAGTCACTGCAAACTATGTCAACATGAAAAAGGAAATAGAAACTATCAACAAGGGCCAAGAGGAAATGAAGAGTACAATTTCTGAACTGAAGAACACAGTGGAAGGAATGAAAAGCAGAATATCGGATTAGCGAGTTGGAGGACCAAGTAGAAAAAAACACCCAGAAAGAGCAAAAAAAGGAAAAGAGGCTCAGGAAGAATGAAGAGGGATTAAGAGAAATGCAAGAAAATATGAAACATAATAATATTGGTATAATAGGGATACTAGAAGGAGAAGAAGAAGAACAAGGGATAGAAAACCTATTTGAAAAAGTAATGATGGAAAACTTCCCTAATGTGATGAGAGAAAAAGTCACACAAATCCAGGAAACACAGAGAGTGCCAATCCAGAGGACCCGAAAGAGGCCCACTTCAAGACACATCATAATTAAAATGGCAAAATTCCAAGACAAAGAGAGAATCTTAAAGGCAGCAAGGGAGAAAAAGGAAGTAACATACAAGGGAGCCCCGATAAGGCTAGCAGCTGACTTCTCAATGGAAATGCTCCAAGCTAGAAGAGAATGGCAAGAAATATTCCAAGCCATGAGAACCAGAGGCCTGCAACCAAGACTACTTCACCCAGCAAGGCTTTCAATCAAGACAGAAGGCCAAATAAGGAGCTTCCTAGACAAAAGAAGTCTAAAGAATACACCTCTACAAAACCAGGTCTGCAAGAGATACTGAAGGGACTGTTTTAAGGAAAGGAAGGAAAAGGGAGAGAGAGAGACAGGGACACAGGTATGAAAATGGCAATGAACAAGTACCTATCAATAATAGCCTTAAACATAAATGGATTAAATGCTCCAATCAAAAGGCATAGAATAGCTGAATGGATAAGAAAGCATGACCCACACATATGCTGCCTACAAGAGACCCACCTCAGGACAAAAGACCTACACAGACTCAAAGTGAAGGGCTGGAAACAAATTTTCCAAGCAAATGGAGATGAAAAAAAAAAAAAGCTGGGTAGCAATACTCATATCAGACAAAAATAGACTTCAAAAGAGGAGCCATAAAGAGAGACCCAGAAAGTCACTTCAAATACTCAAGGGAAGAATACAGCAAGAAGACATAAACATTGTAAATATATATGCACCCAAAATAGGAACACATAAATACATAAAGAAAAACTCAGAGGACTTCAACAAAGATATTGACAGCAACACAATTATAGTAGGGGATTTTAACACCCAACTATGAAAAATGGACAGATATCCCAAACAAAAAATCAACAAAGATATTATGGCATTGAACAACATTCTGGATGAAATAGACTTAACTGATATATATATATAGAGAGAGCCCTTCATCCCAAAGAAACTAAATACACATTCTTTTCTAATGCAGATGGAACATTTTCAAAGATAGACCACATGAGAGGACACAAAACAAGCCTCAACAAATTCAAGAAAATTCAAATCACACCAAGCATTTTCTCTGACCACAACGGGCTGAAACTAGAAACAAACCCCATGGGGAAAAAACACTAAAACTCTCAAAATCATAGAGATTGAAAAACATGCTATTAAAAAATGAATGGGTCAAGAATGAATTCAAGGAAGAAATCAAAAAGTTTCTGGAAACAAACAAAAATGAACTCACAGCAACCCAAAACTTATGGGACGCAGCAAAGGCAGTCCTCTGAGGGAAGTTCATAGCGATACAGGCCTACCTAAAAAAGACAGAAACATTTCAAACAAACAACTTAACCCGACACCTACAAGAACTTGAGGAAAAACAAAGACAGCCCAGAGCAAGTAGAAGGAAGGAAATAACCAAGATCAGAGCAGAATTAAATGACATAGAGTCTAAAAGCACAATTCTAAGAATCAATGAATCCAGGAGCCGGTTCTTTGAAAAGAGAAACAAAATTGACAAGCCTTTAAGCAGGCTCATCAAGAAAAAGAGAGAGAGGACCCAAATAAACACAATCAGAACTGCAAGAGGAGAGATTACAACTGACACCACAGAAATACGAAGGATTGTAAGAAATTACTATGAAGAACAATATGCCAAGAAATTTTAAAATCTCGGTAAAATGGACAAATTTCTAGAAAAATATAATCTCCCAAAACTCAAGGAAGAAGAAACAGAAAGCCTGAACAGACCAATAACAGCAGATGAAATAGAAACAGTAATTAAAAACTTCCCAACACACAAAAGCCCAGGAACGGATGGTTTTAGAGGAGAATTTTACAAAGCATTTAAGGAAGAGCTAAACCCTATCATTCATACACTGTTCCAGAAAATCGAAGAAGATGGAAGACTGCCAAACTCTTTTTATGAAGGCAGCATCATCCTAATCTCCAAACCAGATAAAGACACACCAAAGAAAGAAAACTTTAGACCAATATCGCTGATGAACATAGATGCTAAAATTCTCAACAAAATATTGGCAGACTGCATCCAATAATGCATTAAAAAGATCATACACCATGACCAAGTGGGATTCATCCCAGAGATGCAAGGTTGGTTCAACATTCACATATCAGTAAATGTAATGCATCACATAAACAAAAGCAAAGGCAAAAGTCACATGATCATATCAATAGATGCAGAATAAACATTTGATACAGTACAGCACCCATTTATGATAAAAACACTCAGCAAAGTGGGAATAGAGGGAGCATTCCTCAACACAATCAAGGGCATAAATGAGAGACATATAGCCAACATCATACTCAATGGGCAAAAACTAAAATCTTTTCCACTAAGATCAAGAACAAGACAAGATTGTCCACTTTCACCACTCCTATTCAATATGGTATTGGAAGTCTTAGCCACAGTAATTAGATAGGAAAAGGAAATAAAAGGCATCCAAATTGGAAAGGAGGATACAAAGCTATCATTGTTTGCAACTGACATAATAGTGCACAAGAAAATCCTATAGATTTGGCCAAAAATCAGCTCAACTTAATAAATGAATTTGGCCAAACAGCAGGATACAAAGTCAATATCCAGAAATCAAAGGCATTTTTGTATACCAACAGGGAAAGAGTAGAAGCAGAAGTCAAGGAAAAAATCCCATTTGATATAGCAAAAAGAAAAATAAAATACCTAGGAATAAATCTAACCAAGGAAGTAAAAGATCTATACTCAGGAAACTATACAACGCTGAAGAAAGAAATCAAGGAAGACACAAATGTATGGAAATGTATACCGTGTTCATGGATTGGAAGAATTAATATCATTAAAATGTCCATACTACCCAAAGCAATTTACAGATTCAGTGCAATACCTATCAAAGTACCAATGGCATATTTTACAGATATAGAACAAACACTTCAAAAATTTACATGGAACCAAAAATGACTACGGATAGCTGCAGCAATTTTGCAAAACAAGAGCAAAGTTGGAGGGATCACAATACCTGACACCAAACTGTATCACAAGGCCACTGTAATCAAAACAGCCTGCTACTGGCACAAAAACAGGCACATGGACCAGTGGAATACAACAGAGAGCCCAGAAATAAGCCCAATTCTCTAAGGTCAATTAATATTTAACAAAGGAGGCAGCAACATAAAATGGAGTAAAAATAGCCTCTCCAACAAGTGGTGTTGGAAGAACTGGACAGCTATGTGAAAAAAAAAATGAAACTTGAGCACCAACTTACACCATACACAAAAATAAACTCAAGGTGGATAAAAGACTTAAATATAAGCCGTGATACCATTAAAGTCCTAGATGACAACATAGGCAGGAAAATCTCACATATTTCATGCAGTAACATTTTTGCTGATATGTCCCCTAAATCAAGGGCCATACAGGAAAGAATAAATAAGTAGAATCTCATCAAAATAAAAAGCTTCTGCATGGCTAATGAAAACATATTAAAATAAAAAGAGAACCAACTCTATGGGAAAACAGATTCACCAATGATATCTCAGACAAGGGTTTGGTCTCCAATATATATAAAGAACTTACATGACTCCACTCTAAGAAGAGAAGCAACCCAATTAAAAAAATGGGCAAAGGACTTGAACAGACACTTCTCCAAGGAGGACATACAGAGGATCCAGAAACACATGAAAAGATGCTTGATATTGCTAGCTATCAGAGAGATGCAAACTAAAACCACAATGAGATACCACTTCACACCAGTCAGAATGGCCATCATAAATAAAGCAACAAACAAGTGTTGGAGAGGTTGTGGAGAAAAGGGGACACTAGTCCACTGTTGGTGGGATTGCAGAATGGTACAACCACTATGGAAAGCAGTGTGGAAATTTCCAAGAAAAGTAAAAATGTATCTACCTTTTGACCCAGCAATTCCACTGCTAGGATTATATCCTAAGAACCCTGAAACACCAATCCAAACAAATCTATGCACCCCAATGTTCACAGCAGCACAATTTACAGTAGCCAAGTGTTGGAAGCAGCCTAGGTGCCCATCAGTAAATGAATGGATCAAGAAACTATGGTACATTTACATAATGTAATTCTATGCAGTAGAAAGAAAGAAGGAGCTCCTGCCCTTTGCAACAGCATGGATGAAACTGGAGAGCATTATGCTAAGTGAAATAAGCCAGGCAGTGAAAGATAAATACCATATGATCTCACCTTTAACAGGAACCTAATCAAAAAAGCAAACAAACAAGCATAATATAACCAAAGACACTGAAATTGAGAAGGGGTTGATAGTCACCAGAGCGGTGAGGGGAAGGAATTTCAGAGGGAAAGGGGAAGGGTTTGGAGCAACAATTGTAAAGGACACATGGACATAAACTAGTGGGGTTGGAAATGGGAGGGAGGTGGGGAGGGCTGGGGCGGTGGGCTGGAATGGGAGCAAAAGACAGAAAACTGTACAGGAACAACAATTTAAATAAATAAATAAATAAATAAATAAATAAATAAATAAATACCGGCATCTCTTCACAGTTTGAAATGGAAAAAAATAAATAAATGATAGCATTCTTAGCAAAGCAGGTTTCACAGGACTTTATGAATTCTTTCTTATGCCTGATCACCCAGGGAGCCCACCGCTAGCCAGCCCAGGGCTGCACCACCCTCTTTCATAATTTCTGGCTTAAGTGGATCAGAACCAGGAAGCCAAGAGATAAGGAAAACTTTTCCCAGACGTACTGAGGACTCAGGCTATGTCAAGATAGCCGGGGGGCAAGGATCCATCAGCCCCTCTTTGCTGCAGCCCCCCGAGTTCTTCCACGAGGGCCTTCCATGTGATCATGCCTGTCTTAGGTGACCCCTCCCTTGAGGGAATCTTACCCATCATTGGCTAACCAACCAAGCATTGGGGGACAGTTATGGATAAAGCAGAAGTGACACTCCTGCCAGGGAGACAAGCTTTGTCTCCTTAGTGGCTTACAGTCAGAAGGTCACTCACTCAGCCTTAGCCATGCATGGGGTGGCGGGTTACAACTGAAACCAGGAAGGGCAGTTCCCAACAACTACTGGCTTTCTCCACAGCGCAAGGTAACCCTGTCTACATTTAGTTTCTATCTTGGGAATAATCATCATCTCTTTGAGCCTCCATTTGCCTCTCTGTAAGGGGCAAATGGAGTTAAGTAAAATTTGTGCGATTTTTAGTGAGATTAATTGTATCAGACATGGCCAGGGCATACCTGGTACTTTGTTGTGCATAATATACTGCTGGAACTACTGTGGATCTTCATATTTATAATTTCTCACTTTCTCATGTGAAGTGTTCTGTCTCACTGGCCTGTTGCCATTCAGAATTTGGAAAAGCACCTGGAAAGCAACCTGTTAAAAATATATATACTACTTTACTCCTCATGGATTTTGTCCTTGTGAACAGATTAAGAATCTCTGGGGGCTGCAGACTAACCCCCAGACTAACTCAGATATTTGGTACTATGTTGGATGGAGTTTATTTATTCAACTACAAATATACATATACATATACATATACATATACATATACATATACATATACATATACATATACATGTGTGTGTATATATATATATTCCTTATGCTAGCTGCAGGCACTTTCTGTGACTCAGCATACTTCATGGAAAATTTGCACACAATTCCAGAGCTTCAGTTTCAGTTGAAATTTAGAGAAAATATGCATTATATGGTTCTCTTCTCCATGTAGCACAGATGGTATCTTTAGAGACTTGTATGCATCTGGAGGCATGTTCCCAACAATGTCCATAATGATGGATCACAGGAACATTTAACAAGATGATTAATCTTTGACTTTAGGAAAAGGCCCTCCTGTTACCACAGAGCATGTGTTGGAAAGAAAGGCATCACATTGTGTATGAGAATGTCCTAGCTAAAGTCTGGATTCTGTCCAAACCTATCTTATGGTGTGGACTGTTTTTATCCTTTTCACTGCAGCTCATGGCTTTCTTCTTCTGTCCTTCACACACAAGTTCTTCACTGGTGGCCTGCACCAACCAGATTGTGAGGCCAGAGTCTCTGCAGTTCTACTCCACAATAATAGTTGTACAAAACATTATGAGATCCCTGAGAAGAATACTCCTATTTTCCCGACATTTTCTACACTCTTCGGGTTTTTCCACTACAGTTTAAAAAAGATATTGTGGGATAATGTGGCTGAAATTTCCCATTAGGATCTTGAAACTGCCACAGAGTACAGAAGTTGCATTTTGCCTATTTTTTTCTAATAATGTGATTCTATAAAGCACTAATCTCAGAGGGTTGTTTTGAGAGTTAAATGTGGAATGAAATGGTCAAATAACAATAGTTTTATTTTAGAATACTGAGTTTTAAAAATATTACTAAGACAACAATGGCCAGAATTATAGAAAACTAGAATCAGATACATATATATAAAGGAAAATTCAAACATAATTGCTTTGACCACAAACTGTGCATTCTGGGAAACCCCAAAATTGTAAACAAAATAATTGAAGGAATATAACTTTGAAATAATTTCTCAGGCTTTTTTCACATTCATATAGTGATGGGCTCTAAGTCCGCTTACAAACCTTGGCTAATATAAATCACATTGCAGTAAATAGGGGTGTAACCAAACAGCACTTTGGGTTCTGCTGCCCACTGCCACTCTCCAGAGACAAAAAGTTCAGAGTCAAAGGCTTATTTTCAAAAGCAGATACTGAAGCCTATCATATCATCACTTTACTCACTTAACTCTATCATTTAAGGCTAAATTCTAACACCTGAGTTGTCCTAGCTGTTCCCTGTTAGTTTCAATAGTTGTCTTGTTTCTATATGGTTGGCTTACAAAATAAAAACAACATAATATGCAAAAATCACAGAATTCTGGAAGAATGGCAGGCTTCTGCCTCAGAGCCTTTCCCTACAGAACACTGAAAAAATAAACCTGCCACCCTCTACCAGGATAGCCTGACCCTGGGCTTTGCCCCAAGTTCCTACCTGTAGAAAATGCAATCCATTGGGAAATTCAGGCAGCTGCAGCATAATCATCCAGGCCTCCTTCTGGAAGAACAGCCTGAAAGTGCAAGACAGAGAGCCCCACCTCAGGAGCCAGAGAATTCCAGCAAGTCCCACAGCATCCAAGTTAGAGAGAGCAGGTGTGCTTTTTTTTTTTCTCATTGGCTCTGGAAGCTTCCAGTTTTTTGGACAACCCCATCCTAGACTTCCCATCATTGTCTAGGCAAACTCCTCCTATAACTCCTCTTTTCTTCTCCAACAATCTTAGTTATCTTAATCAGGTCTGTCTGTATCAGGGGTGCATATATTTTGTCTAATTAGTTTTCGAGTTTCTTCAAATACAATTCCAGAAGTTGGAATGCTGGGTCATTAGGCAATTTACGTTTCAATACTTTGAAAAAATTACGTAGAGTTTTCTATGGTTTCTGCAGTAATTTCCATTCTCCAAACAGTGCATGAGGCCCTGGCTGGTGAAGCTCAGTGGATTGAGCATGAGCCTATGAATCAAATGATTGCCATTTCACTTCCCAGTATTGGCACATGTCTGGGTTGCCAACCACGACCCTGTTGCGGGTGCATGAGAGGCAGCCACACATTGATGTTTCTCTCCTTCTCTTTCTTTCTCCTTGGTCCCTCTCTAAAAATAAGTAACTAAAAATCTTTTTAAAAAGCAGTACATGAAAAATTATACAATTCAATACTCCTCAACCATAAAAAATCTTTTGTAGTGGCATCAGTGGGTGTAGAGTGTATTATGATAATTGAAATAAGACGGAGAAAGACAAAGACCCCATGGATTCATTTATAAGTATAATATAATGAACAATATAGACAAACAAGCAAAATGCAGAGTAATAGAAACTAAAAAGAGACTGACAGATGTCAGAAGACATGGGTTTGAAATGTCTTCATAAATAATGAAAAAATAGAAAGACAAAAACCTCATATAGAAGGAGAAATGTATGATGATCGATAAAGGGAACGAGGTAGAATAGGCAAAAATAAGTATTGATAGAAAAAGTCTTAGTTGATTTTGAATAATGAGAACATAATAATGTAGACCAACCATGTCTAATAAAATTGTTCACTTGAAACCTTTATTAATTTATTACACCATATTACCACTATAAATTCAACACGCAATAAATAAATGAAATATCCTCCACGTGTTTCTTTGGTTCTTTTTCTGGAATTCAAAACCCAAAACCTGAGGTAAAATAGCAAACCCCAAATATACATCATCTTTTAAGGAAAAAAAAAAAAAAAAACAACCCTGGATCTCCTGAGATTAAGTGTCGTCATCAGTGAATTGGAGTCTGAGAACTCCAAGGTAACTTCCTACAATTTTTCCACCTTTGAGAAGCGGAGTCATTTCCCTTGTATCCCACACTGGGCTTGTCAGGGAAATCACTTCTGATCATCCACAGCCTCCCCTAAGTGAGAGAAGCACCAATCCTCTCAGAAACCCAGGTGTTGTGAACTCATGGAGGTCTTCCAGTACCCTGAGAGTCTATTTCCTCTTTTGGGAAATAGAAACATGCATTTCTATTACTCAAGTGTGTGTTGAGAATGTTTGCTTATCTGCCATTTGGACTTAGAAGTGTGTAGTATAGTGGTGCACTATCCAATGTTTAGGTGTGTGCTTATGAACAAACTAGGATGCATCCTCAGTCTAGTATACATACACTGCCCTGAATCCACCACTTCACATTGTCCCTTTGGAAAACCTCATTACCTTATTGTTTGGCCTTATTTTGTGCTTACGGTGGAAATATACCCCCAGGTTGCAAAAAGTTTATTTTTAATTGTCATATATATTGTGATTTTTGTTTAATTATTATGAAACTAGTTTATACTTATATTGCAGCAGTTTCTCTGAGATCTCTCATTTGGATTTAAAACCTAAATAGTGCTTTATTTGGAAGATGAACTACTGTCATTGCTATTTGTGTTCTCCATATTTGAGGAGTAAGGGCAACATGGACAGGATCAAGACCTCTTCTCCTCTTTCACCATCACATATAGAGGGGACATTTTTAATCTATATGTTTGTTCTCTGTACTCCTTAAATGAATGTGAGTATAACTTCCACTAAGGACAATATGCTGTAGACAATTAAATAATCCCATATAATGGAAATTTCAGTCTATCAAGTTTCTGAATTAGAAACAGAATCTGTGACACAATAGTTATTTTTTTGTATTTAGGAACAGCCATCCGCAGACAGAAAAAGTCTTTGAATAGTTGCCTGTATATTGACTTAAAATATTTGAGATAGAAAAGAAAAAGTATCTTTAATTATGAGCCAAAGAATAAAAAGCAATATGCCATTAAAACATAAAGTAGAAGGCAAGACCAGTGCAACAGAGATACTCGGGAATGTGACTGGCTATCATTCTAATTAAGCAATGTTGAATCTACTTGTGGATCTCAATAGCTCTAGTTTGCTACCAGTTGAAAAGAGCATGTAAAAGCTGTATGTCGAAAAATCTCTAGATAAGAGTTTTGATATATTTCACGCTATCTCACAGCATGGGATAAAGGATATAGAGCTGGATTCTTATTTCTTCTATTATTTGTACTTTTGGTGTTTACTTCACATGTGATTGCAGAAAGACAGCACCCAAGATGCAGAGCAGAGCAGAAGGGCCAACCTAGAGGTTTTGACACAAGTTTTGGAACCTTTTGTCATTTTTGTTAAACAAACAAACAAAAGTGATGGTTCTCAGCATCTTTCATAATTTTTCTCCTTTTTTTTTCTATGTGATTCACTCATTTTTAGGTGCAACAGATCCTTTTCTCTTCTTTAATGTTCTTCTTTTTGGGGTTCTTTAGGAAATTACATGGGCAAGAATTCTGTCCAGGACACACAGGCTATTCAGTGAGATGACAAATCATTTGAAACATTTGTCAACTGGAGCGGCATTCAAAGAAGCTGCTAACTTACAGTTTTTTCTGACACTCAGACAAAGAAAAAAGCACACCCTTGCACATAACCAGCAATCTGGCACCACAGTTCTGGTTTTGCAAGGCTCTGTATTCTGCATGCAATGATGTTACAAGAGTCTACACGTTGTCAATGTGAAGACTGGGTACCAGACAATCCTGCCACCTTCCCAAACTGGAATATTATGCAGAAACTGTGATGATCCTAGAAAAATTCTTCTCTTCCACCTTGCTACAGAACCAGAGAAAAGCATTTCTAGAAAAATACACAAAGAGAAATGATAATTTAATACTGTGGTGGGGGGGCTCCGCCTGCAGAGCCCCACCCATTTGCCACAGATGAAATGTATCTACCAAGGTGTGATCTGCTTGGGGAGGAGAGGTGGCCAATCTCTCAGAGGAAAAGGGTCAAGAGCCCCTCCCTTAATGGCTTTTATTAGGTCAATTTTACATAGGAATACAGGTAAAGCTCATCAATCATTGTCAGACAGCAAGGATCAAACAATAGATAACATGTCAAAGAACTCTGAGGGCTTAATCTGAGACAGGGTCTGTCAGCTAAGGGGTTACGACACTTTGGGAGACAAACTCATTTCCTGCTTGGACTCTTATCATTTAAATGAGAGCATTCTTAGCAAAGTAGGTTTCACAGGACTTTATGAATTCTTTCTTATGCCTGATCACCCAGGGAGCCCGGCCTAGCCAGCACAGAGCTGCACCACCCTCCATCATAGTTTCAGGCTTAAGTGGATTGAGACCAGTAAACTGGAGATAAGGAAAACTCCCAGATGGATTGGGAACTCAAGCTATGTCAGGATAGCTGGGAGGGGGCAAGGATCCATCATCCCCTCTTTGCTGCAGCCCCCCAAGTCCTTCCTTGAGGGCCTTCCAAGTGGTTGTGCCTGACTTAGGCGACCCCTCCCTTGAGGGAATCTTACCCATCATTGGCTAACCGACCAAGCATTGGGGTTCTGTTATGGATGAAGCAGAAGCAGCACTCCTGCCAGGGAGACAAGCTTTGTCTCCTTAGTGGCTTACAGTCTGAAGGTCGCTAACTCAACCTTAATCATGGGGTGGGGGATTACAATTCCTGAAACCAGGCAGAGAAGTTCCCAACATAACATTATAAATAGTATCCATCAATAAATAATTTTTAGCCTCTAGTGTCCATGCTGTAAAGTTACAAAAACCTGCAATTTAAAATGAGAAAAGCATTCTTATTTCCACCTACATGCAGTTGAGTTTGTGTGATAGGGGATAGTGTGCAAGTCCATAGTGAGGGTAAAGCTTTAGGATCCTGGAATACACATCTTGTGTTAAAGAAAGACCAAAGCTGATAGGTATAGCCATAACATGAAAAATTTTCCACCAAAAGTTTTTCATCTCCATATGGTATATTTCCCCTTATTTTCTCAATAATTGTTGCCAAGCCCCAAGCCATACAGGTTTTCTGATAGCATTATAAGCACCAAACAATAGATGCCTTCTCCAAGTTCTGAATAACAAAACAAATAGATTTCTCATGACAAACATGAATCCTTCATGTTGTTAACAATGATTGTGTTGCTAGGCAATCCCCAGGACTGTAGACAAAGCAAGGAAACAAGAACAGCTTAGAAAACAGTTCTGTTGTGGACTTTTGGGGCAAAGCTTCTATTGCAAACTATGAATACATCTAAAAAATGCCTTGACAATCGTAATTGGATAATCCTCCCCAACCTATAAACTCAAACTATACATTTAAAAGTCAATCTTTTTAAACCTTGCATACAATCAGCCCCCCACACATGTTCTGAAAGCCTGTCAGTTTGGAGGTATGCTCAAGATGCTAATTCTTTGGTTGGTCATGGTGATGTTGCTTACAATATATCCTGCCCTATTTCACTAAGTAGGAAAATGACAAATGCTTGTCCCTAAGTAGGGTTCTCACTTCCAGGGTCCACAAGATGTGTTCCATATTGTCTATGGTACTGAGTTTTCAGGTGGAACTATTTACATGACTAGCTATCTAATCACTTATATGGCATTCAATATCATTCAACATATCCTAATGCAACGGTTTACTAAGTGAACATCGGGCACCTTCTCAACAAAAACTGACCCTGCTCACCTCCAGATTGTGTGTTGGGAGTATTCACTCATTGCCATGGGCTTTAATTTTCTTATACGAAAAGGAGATATTAGTAAATAAATCTAGTATAACACCAGCCATGACAGGTTACTTCTCTGGTGTGTAGTTCTCCAGAAGATTCAATTGGACCTCTTGTCACTGTGTAGGTCCATGAATTTCTACTTACACTTGAAAAGACATCTGTCTATTTCTTCACAGGCCTGATGACATTCTGATCTGGAAATACACATTGAAAGCAACCTGCCACGTAATCTGAGATGTCATCCATGGGGGCCTGTTTCTCATCCTATCTGTGGCCAAATTAGGGATCCCTTAAAGTGGCAATGAAACTCTAGGCCAAGTCATATATTTGGGATAAATTTGGGTTAATTCCTCTTGCAAGAATATATATGATACACCTCCTGCCTCCAGGCATGTTGTGACTCATTTAGCATGACACAGTGAAACAAGGGACATAACCCTGGGCTTTAGTATTAGTCAAAGTGTCAGTACCTTGGGCATCATTGAAATCACTTTTTTATATGCCACAGATGGTATCCTCATAGCCTTCTGTGAATCTGGTTGCATTTCCAAATTGTCCTGAAAGATGGGTCAGAAGACCATGTACAAAGTTAATTGATTTTGTATCCATAATAAGCTCTTCATATGTCTACAGAAGATGGCTTTGGAAAGAACATTTAAGTGTACATGAGAAGGGCCTGGCATAACCCTGAACTTGGTCTGAGCCATTCTGAAAGAATAACCTCTTCCTTTTTTTTTCCACTAAAGCAGTTGTCCTAGCCTTGCTGCCCTTCACCCTCAAATTTACCATCACTGAGTTATGCCATATAGAGAACTTATGGCCAGAATTTGTGAAGTGAGCTCCACACAGTTACCTGTACAATGACTGATGAGAGCACCCTGATGAGAACACCCCATTTCCTATTATCAGGGTATTTTTTTACACTCTCTGAGCTTAATTGCTACACCATCGGGAGATATGCAGCACTGGTGAAGCAGAGAATTTCATATTCAAACTTGCACCTGCAAGTAAATGATAAGGGATGAAAACTTATTTTAAAGTGCAGAACCTGGTGATTATATTCTCATTTGTAAGAACATGATTGAAAAACATTCACCTCAAAAGGTCATTTTTTAACATTCATAATTATGTGTATTGATGTAGCATTCATTATTAAAATTATAACTATTTCAAGTGTATAATGCTATAATAAGGCATATGTATATTGTGTTGTGCACATCACACAAAGTGAAGTCACCTAATGTTTCCCATGAAAGTTAAATGTGGTATGAGTTGTTATTTTAAAGTAATGTTATTTTATTTTTTTTACCTTTTTATTGTTATTCAAGTACAGTTCTTATTTTTAAAATATTGTGTTTTTAGCCATTTAAGAACTGCCTTTGGCCAGGTGCCTCAATTGGTTTAAGTGTTGCACCAAAAGATTGTGAGTTCAATTGGTCAGGATACATACCTATTTCGCAGGTTCAATTGCCATTCAAGGTACACAGGAAAGACAACTGATTAATGTTTATCTCTCATATCAGTATTTCTCTTCAACTCTCTCTCTCTTTTTCTCTTCTCTCTCTCCCTCTCCCTCTCTGTTCCTCTATCTCTCTCCCCCCCAACTTCCTGTTTCCCTTCATTACTTTGTAAAATCAATGAAAAATATATTTTCAGTTGAGAGTAAAAAATATTTAAAATGATACTAATGACCTTATCTGAAACATTGGACCTGATTGTTATTGAATACCTTTATAGACCATTTAAAGAAAAACTACATTTTATGCATATTTTGTGTACATGGAACATTTTCTAAGAGAAATCTTGTACTAGGCAACAAGTCGAGTCCCAATAATTTTTTTTTAAAAATATGAAATTATATCTACCATCTTTTCTGATTCTAATTGTTAGAAACTTGATATCAAATATTGAGAAAATAAAACAGAAAAAACACAAGTAATTGAAGATTAACCAACACTTTTTAAAAACAGCCAATAAACTAAAGATACTACAAAAAAAAACAACACAGAATCTACTTCGAGACACATGAAATAAAAAACAATTTAAATTGTTTGAGACAATGTGAAAATAGAAAAACAATGTAACCAAATCTGAGACATAGCCAAAGCATTTATAGAAGAAACTTTATCACTTTCACGACTACCTCAACAGGAGAAAATATAAAAAAAAATTCAATTTATTCTTGAATAAACCAGACAAAATAACATACAATTCATGTAGAAAAATAAATATAACATATATCACAGCACAAATAAATACAATTGGATACAAAGAAAAGACTAATAAAACTAAGTGCTAACTCTTTAAAAATGTTTAAAATTTATAAGCTTCTTGTAACTTTTCAAGAAGGAAAAGACAAATAAATAAACAAAACTTCATAAAAATGTTTTTAGCCAACAGCATAGATAAGAATCATTAAAGAAAGCTGTGAATAATTACTTGCAGTTTCATCCACTCCAATGCACAAGAGCAGAAGAAGTGGCAGGGACTGGTAGGATTCCCACATGGGATAATAGTCATGATGTTACCTCAGTTGGTCTGCACTGGGTTGCCATAACTGACCTGAGGCTCCACAAGACTGACAGACCTAAGACCTTAAAGAATAAATTAGAGCCACTCTCTATAGTGACTGAAACAGTTTTAGTATAAGATTTTCAAATGCCAAAATCTAAGAAATTCTGGAGATAATGGGAAAACATCCTGCTCTCTCAGCTCTCTTCACTCAAGTAAGTTAATAGGGGTCAGTCTCAGAAATACTGGTGCCTGGTTACCAGAGCTCTAATGCCTGTATCGTTCGGTCACCAAAGAAGTGAAGTAACTTCAACATTCTATTCCATGGGGCTTTTCCTTTAGAAGACTTATCTGTAAACCACTCAGGGCTTTCACCTGCTCACTAACGACACCTCCATGAATATACAAACATTTCCATCACGGAGTTCCCAATGGCTTCTCAATAGTGAAGCCAGGGTCCTAGCTTTCAGGAGAGAGTGCTTCAGTTAGACCTGTGATTTCTGATTCATTTAGTTTCCTGCATAATCTACGTGTCTTCCTGACCCTCCCGAGTAACCATAGCTGCACAGTGGAGATGATGCAAGGAACTAATTCCTAGAGACATTGTTAGGTGCATATAACAGAAAATCTATAACATCTGTGGGCCATTGTTACATGTGTCTGATGCAAATACCCAGAGATGGGAAAATTACAAGAAGGGGTTAGTTAAGCTTGAATTTCAAGCAATGTGATCCTGAAAGAGGCATGCTGCACTGGGCCACATTTTTAACTCTTCCACTTAAAGAGGTTAAAAGAAAGAAGACAAATATGTTATTTATTTCATACAACATTCTATGTTATCTTGTTATACTTACCATCAGACTTTGTACATCATATAGGCTTACATGGTGGGCAGCCACCTGTTTGTCTCTCAGTAGGCCCTGCCTCCTGATATGTTCATCTTTGTGTCACCACTAAGTGGTTAACAACCAAATCCTCTACCACAGACACAACCATGCTGATGAGAATACATACACAAGATATATTTAAAGATAATGTGACCTGTATTTACTCTTTGAGTAGTTTTTTTCTCATTTTATTTCATTTCAATCTCATTTTGTCTCTTATTGTCTCTCCCTGACTCCTTTTTTATATCTGTATTGGATGTTGTGGGACTACAAAATTTTGGGGAGAGGTAGAGGACAGGATGCTAATAAGTAATCTTTGATTCGGAAGACAGCCACCCATAACAAGTAAACTTGACCTAGAATGTCAGTAATTACTCTCTTGAAAAGCCCAATGAAGATGCATACTCTTTGCTCTTATTTTCTCTTCAAAAATATTTATATGTGTTGTGTGTTTGATGGCACTGCAGGCTGTGAATGTGTCTCTGTGATGGATCAAAGCTATGTCCTCCATAAGGAATTTGGTAAAAATTTCTGAGTTGCTACATTTTGTCATTTTGAATTTAGTAGATATGGCATGAAAGGTGTGAGACTTGGGAGGGTAGAGAGGTTAGTAGCATGGCCCAGTTGCTAGTAACCAGAGAGACAGTGGCTGTCCCAGGTGGAAAGCTGGAAAGAGCTGAAGCCATAGATAAGACCCAGTCTTAGAAAACTGAAAGAGTCTCCAATGTGCTTCTCTGGGGTGTCTTCTCTGTAGGTCTCAATGAGTCAGGTCAGGCTTCAGCCAGAATAGGTGTGTTGCAGAACCGGTATTCTTAACACTTGTGATTCCAGGTGTCAAGCTTTTCCAAAAAAGAGGTGTGTGAAGAAACATTATAAAAACAGAGGCAGGTTTGGAATAAGACAGGTGGGGCTGGTATCAGTTGGAAGACAGGAAAATCACCAGTTGGACTGTAGAAATATGAGTGGGTCTGGGTTTACCTGGAAGATAAACAAATGTTGAAAATCTGTAATCTGTTTAAAGACGAAAAGTGGTGAGCAGAGCTTATTCTTCTGGGAAAGTTGTGTAGGGCTGGCTTCAGATTATGAGTATTTTTGTATTTTGTTTAAGAGACTGTTTAGGTCTGTTTTGAGCATGTGCCTGTTCTGTTTCTTGAAGACCACTAGTTGAAGAGACTGTCATTACTCCAGTGTATCTTTCACACTGTTTGTCATACATTATTTGTCCATAAGAGTAAAGGGTTTTTTATGGCCTCTCTGTTTCCATTAATCTTCTTGGACTTTTTGCACCAATAACAGAATGCTGTGATTATTATTTCTTTCTAGTGTGCTTTGAGATCTAAGATTGTGCCCTATCCAACTCTATTCTACTTTCTTGATTGTTTTGTCAATTTTAAGTCTTTTTGGTTCCATATAAACTTTAGAATTATTCATTCTGTTTCTGAGAAGACTAAAATTGTTATTTTGTTAAAAATTGCATTAAACCTGTAAATTGCTTTTGAAAGTATGGTCATTCTTAATAATTTGCATTTCCTATTTATTAGCATGATTATTTTTGTGTCCTTTTCAGATTTTATCCATTGTCTTATAAATATGATTCTAGAGCACTTTCACATATTTAATTACATTGGTTTCCCAACATTTAATTTTTTTATGCAGCTGTAAATGGGATTATGCCCTCTATTTCTTTGTCCGATTTTTTCTTTAGATGATATTTATTTATTTTTAGATAGATGGAAAGGGAGAAAGAGAGGGAAACTATCATCAATGTGTGAGAGAAGCATGGATCATTTGCCTCCCACACATACCCAACCTGGGAACTTGCATGCAATCTGGACAAATGCCCTGACTTTCAAGTGAACTAGTGACTTTCAATTTTTGAGATGTTGCCCAACCCACTGAGGAACACTAGTCAGGGTTCTTCTTCAGATTTTGGGTTTTTTTTGTTTGTTTGTTTGTTTTTAAGAATGTGGCAAATTTATGCATGTTAAGGTTGTATTTGATAATTTAGTAAGTTTGTTTTATTAATTCTATCGTTTCTTTTTATTCTCTTGGGTTTCTCTATTCTGGTATCACCTGCAAAAAGGGGCAGTTTTAATTTTCTACTTATTGAATAAATGGATTGATTTTTTGTTTGTTTTTAGTATGTTGTAGCTACAAGTTCTAGCAGTAGGTTGAAATTGAGTGGAGAGAGTGGACATTTCTTTTTCTTTTTTCTGGTCTTAAAAAGAAAGCTTCCTGTTTTCTACAATTGAGAATGCTAATAATCGTGGGTTTATCCTATATAGCTTTTATCAACTTGAAGGAGTTTCATTGCATATTCATTTTTGAATGTTTTTAATAAGAGTGACATTGAATTTTGCCAAATGCTTTTTCTTCAACTTTTTGATGATCACGTGACTATAATTCTTCTTTTTGTTGATGTATTAAGTCCCCCTAATGTTTTAAAATGGGAGAGCAGATATGTATTTTTGGTGTGATTCCTACTTGATTATAATGTATAATTGTTTGAAAATATTGATAAATTATTATTTTTAAGATTTTATTCATTTAATTTTCAGAGAGAAAAGGGAGGAAGAAAGAGAGTAAGAGATATATCAATGTGTGGATGCCTCTTGTGCATCCCCTACTGGGGACCTGGCCCCCAACCCAGGTATGTGCCCTGACTGGGAATAGAACAAATGACCATTTGGTTTGCAGGCCAGTACTCAATCCACTGATCCACAGCAGCCATGGCATACTGAAAAATTCTGTTTGCTATTATGTTAAGAACTGTGGCACCTGTATTTGTTAGGAATATTGGCCTGTAACTTTTTCCTTTGTTTTGTCTTTCTTTGGCTTTGTTATCAGATTAGTGATGGCCTCATGAATTTGGATGGGTTATTCTATGGTTTTTAAAATACTTTGAAGAGAAAATGTAGTGATTATTATTTAAATATTTGGCAGACTTCACCTATAAGTTATGGGGTCCTGGGATTTTGTGTTTTGTTTGGAGTTTTTATTACTGCTTCAATTTCATTGCTAGGATTTGGTCTACAGAGATTCTCTGTTTCTTTCTAGTTCAGCCTTGCGAGGCTGTATGTTTTTTTCTGCAAAATCTATTTTATCTAGATTGTCAATTATGTTGATATTTAATGGTTCATAATATTTTTGAATGATTTCTTAAACCTGAGGCATAGATGAGATTTTCATTTTCACTTTTGATTCTATTCATTTTTGTTCCCTCTTTGATGAGTCTTACTATTGGGTTTCCATTTTATTTATTTTTAAATGAATCAGGCTTTACTTTATTAGTCATTAACTTGTATTTTCACTTTTCTTATTTTTACTCAGATCTTTGTTATAAATTTTCTTCTACTTATGTGTTCATTTGTTTTTATTACTCTGGATTATTCAAGGGTAAATTTAACAGATTTTTTTGGATTATTTTCCTGCTATTTTAGTAGCCCTATACAGCTATACTATTTTCTCTTTTAACTGCTTTATCCTCATATTAAATTTTGTTATGTTGTGTTTCAATTTGTGTGAGTTTCAAGGTAGATTTTGTTTTCTGTTTGTTTTCCTCTTCAATCTAGTAATTGTTTAGAGGCATGTTGTTTTAACAACATCAACTTGTCCATACTACCTGAAGCAACTGATAGATTCAACACAATTCTGGTTAAAATAGCAATGATGTAATTTGCAGATATAGAATAAACATTTCAAAAAATTTTTTGAACCAAGGATGACACTGAAAGCCTGCATCAATTTTGAGAAGGAACAACAAAGTTGTAGGGATCACACTACCTGGCATCAAAGTATATTACAAGGCCATAGTAATCAAAACAGTCTGGTACTGTCATAAAAATAGACACATAGATCAATGGAACAGAATAGAGAGTTCAGAAAATAAGCCCAGGTCTCTATGGTCAATTAATGTTCACCAAATGGAGCAGAAAAATAAAATGGAGTGAAAATAACCTCTTCAACAAATGCTGTTGTGAGACCTGCACCACAACATGCAAAAAATTGAAACTCGACCAACTTACACCATACAAGAAATAAACTCCACATGGATAAAAGACTTAAATAAGTTACAACCCCATAAAAGTCCTAGAGGAGAACATAGGCAGGGAAATCTCAGATATTCCAGAAAACAACATTTTCAATGATATGTCCCCTTTAGCAAGGATCATAAAGGAAAGAATAAACAAATGGGACTTCATGAGAACAAAATCTTCTGCATGGATAAACAAAGCATCAGCAAAGTGAAAAGAGAACCAACTGTATGAGAAAACATATTTTCCCATGATATGTCAGACAAGGGTTTGACCTCCAAAATATATTTTCATAATTTTTGTTTTTTTAAAGTATTTTCTTGTTGTTCAAGACACTTGTCTGCATTTACCCCTTGCCACTGCCCCCCCCCAGGCATCCTTACCCTCCTCTCCTGATTCCACCCCCATTTGGTTCTGTACAAGTGTTTTTTATAGTTGTTCCTGAAAATCCTTTTCCCATTTCTCCCCATTATCACCTAACTCCTCCCTCTGGTTAGTGTCAGATCATTCTTAATTTCAGTGTCTCTGCCTATGTTTTGCTTGCTTGGTTGTTTTTTTTTTTCTTTGGATTAGTTTCTACTTAGATATTTTCATCTTTTTAAAAAACCTATTTTTTTTCTATTTAGAGAGACATGAAGTTAGGGGGAAAAGGAAGAGAAATATCAACTTGCACACCCTCACATTCTCGACAAAAATGGCCTGGCATGCAACCAAGGTATGAGCCCTAGAAGGATTATGCCAACCCACTGGGCAATATCAGCCATGACTCTCTTTGTCTTCATCTTCCTCTTATCTTCTTCCCCTCTCAACTTATCTATGGCTTTCTCTTCTGTGTATCTTTGTGGTTTTGAGTTTCTAGAGACATTTATTCTGTAGGGAACAAAATGCAGCCAAATATTTTTGATGTGGAATAAGGCTAAAAAATTAAATTATTTGACTCAAAATGTCAATAATTTATCCACATTAAGCAACCCATTAGGGATATATACACTGTGCTTGTTGGGGATTACCTTTCAAAATCTTTATATGTGGTATGGGTTTTGAAACGCCATAAGCTGTGCATGTGGCTTCTGATGTATCAAAGGTGTGTCCTTTATGAGGTATTTAGTGAAAAAAATTTAATTTGATACATTTTGTCCTGTTCTAGGTAATAAATATTGCATGGGATATGTTAGACAAAGAAGCTAGAATCATTGAGAAGGAAGCATTGTATCTGACATTTAAAGACAGATACATCTTAAGTGGACAGCTACAAAGAGCTGAAGTTAAAAAATAGACCCAGTTTTATAGAGAACTATGAGGAAGAGTCTCTGATGTGGCTTGCTTGGGCATCTTCTTTGGATGTCTCACCTGAGGGAGCTCAGTCACAAAGAATAAAGAATAAAGGGGGTTCCTGCACACTGGTGTTTTCAGATTCTGTGCTCTTGGGGAAAAAGGAGGTGAGTAAAAAAAATGACAGAAACAGGGCTGATAAGGATAAAATGAACAGGGTTCTTGTTAGATGGAATTTGAGCACACACAGGGGTGACCGTCATAAGTTGAAGGTAGGGAGACTTGGGTGAGACTGGATTCACTTGGAAGACAGGGAGACATATGCAGAACTGGAGTAGTTGAACCCCTGAAAAAGGTGTGTGTGCTTCATGTTAGTTTGAAGGAAAAGACAGGTGTGCAGGAATAGTATCAGTTGGAAGGCAGGGAGAGGTATGGTGCTGCTGTCAGTTTGAAGAAATGGAAGTTGGACAGGGCTAGAATACATCAGAAATAACTGTAAGGTTCATGGAATTTCAATCCATTGAAATTCTGGGAGAAGAGGTAGGCCTGACATTAGTTTAATATTTTTTCTTGTTAATGTTGTTATGGAGTTACCTAGATTTATTTTTGGCATGTATTATTTTCTGATTTTTGAACAAGTTATTGTAGAGACTTTCTAAAACTATTGCCACTTTGTTTTATTTCATTTAACTGATGGTGTTTTGCTAATGCATGTTGACCATCAACTGTACCATCTTCATCCTGTGCCTACAGAGAAACTTCAAGCTAGATTTTGTGAAGTTCACACCCACAGAGTTGATTGTGTTGATACTAGTCAGAGCTACTTACTGAGAACCCCTTCTCTTTTCTAGCTTTCTCCTTAATCTTTTTAAATGTCTGTTGTGTACCCTTAGAGGTATGGCTGGGGAAATACATTTTTCCATCTTGAAAAACTGGAAATAACACAGAAAACAGTTGTGACCTTAAAGTAGATCTAATGCATTTTACTTTCCTATCTCTGATACTGAAATGAAAAATCATTTATCTCAAAGGGTCCTTTTAAATGTTATATGTGCTTTGAGATAACTGAAGAACAATAATCTTATTTAAAAACACTGTGTTTCAATTAACTAAAAACTAAAAACAGACTCAACTGCAATATGAGAGTAGGTTTACTTAATAGATGTTTATATAGCATTGTATTTAAAACTGCAGGGTACACATTTTCTCCTAGTTTACATGAAAAAATTCCCAAAGTTGTTCTTGTACTAGGAGGAAAAGCAGTCCTCAATAAATTTTAAATATTTAAAGTTACATTAACTGTATTTTCTGACCACCATAAGATACTAGAAATCAAATATACGGAAAAAAACACAAATATGTGGAGATTACACATCAGGCTACCAAACACTGAATAAATAAAAAATGAAAATAGGAAAATAACAACTATATTGAAAGAAATAAAAGTGCAAACAAGTCTTAGAAAACCTGGATTTAGCAAAAGCTGTGATAAGAGGAAATATTTTAACTACACAATTCTAACTAAAGAGCAGAAAATTTTCAATCAAATAATTTGAACATATTTCTAAATACATTAAAAACAAAGTAACAAAACAGAAAGTAAATTGATATGATATAAAACAAAGATCACTGCCATAATAAATAAAGTAGAAAAATAATAGAAAAGCCTAATAAAACCTATGGCTCCTTCTTTGAAATGATAAACAAATTGGGAACACCTCTAGAGAGATGCATCAAGCAGTAAATAGAGAAAACATAAATAGACAAAATGAGAAAAAGAGACAAACTACCAATGACACTGGAAAAGCACAAAGAATTCATGAGAAATATCATTCAACAATTACATAGAATTAATTTGACAGTTTAATAAAACGTGGAATTTTTAGAAAATACACACTATGAAGGTTAAACCAGTAAGAACTATATAAGCCTAACAAAACAATTACCAGCAACAAAATTGAAGTAGTAATCACAATAGCCAAAGAAGAAAAGCCCAAGATCAGAGAGATTTATAGGGGAATTCTAACACTTATTTGAAAATAATTAATAAATTGTAGAAGTACACTTCCAAATTTAATTTACAAGACCAGCATTACTCTGATACCAAAACTTCACAAAGACACTGGAGAGAGAGAGAGAGAGAGAGAGAGAGAGAGAGAGAGAGAGAGAGAGAGAGACATAGAACTATATTGTTGATAAATGTCCAGACTAAAATTCTCAACAAACCAGTAGCAAACTAAATTTAATAATATTTTAAATGATTATGCACCCTGATCAAGTTTGAATTTTACCACTGATACAAGAATGGCTCAACATCCAGCAAACAATCAGTGCAATTCATCACATCAAAAACCAAAAGAAAGAATCATATGATTGTTTGAGAGACAGGAAGAGCCTTTCAATAACTACATATACATTACTGATAAAAATATTTCAAAAGAATGCTAATAAAAATGAAGATCTGAGCTTGATAAAGGAAATATATGACAACTTCACAGTTAACGTAATCCTCAATGATGAAATAATGAAAACATTTTTAAAGTTGTAAAACATGTCAAGAATGTCTACTCTCATTACCATTATAAAAAAATAATGGCATATTTAGACATAGCAATCAAAAAAGAAAAATAAATAAAATGCATTTAAATAAAAAAGAAAGAAAACTGTCAGCATTTGTAGAAGACATAATATTCTATACAGACTTTCCTTTCTTTCTTTTTTCTTTTTCTATTGTTGTTCAAGTACAATTGTCTCCATTTTCCCTCCACCACTGGCACCAGCCCAGAAACGCCACCTCCCACCTTCAATCCTAACCCCTTTGGTTTTGTCCATGTGCCCTTCATATATGTTCCTGAAAATCCTACGCCCTTTTTCCCTCCATTATCCTCTCCCACCTCCCCCAGGTTAGTGTCACATTGTTCTTAATTTCAAAGCCTCTAGTTCTATTTTGCTTGTTTGTTGTTTCTTTTCTTTAGGTTTCTGTTAATGGTGAGATTGTATGGTATTTGTCTTTCACTTCCTGGCTTATTTCACTTAGCATTATGCTGTCTAGGTCCATCCACGCTGTTTCAAAGGGTAAGAACTCCTTATTTCTTTCTGCTGCATAGTATTCCATCATGCAAATATACCATAGTTTTTTAATCCATTCATTTACTGATAGGCACTTAGTTTCCTTCCAGCACTTGGCTTTGTGAATTGTGCTGCTGTGAACATTGGGGTCCATAGGTTCTTTAGAGTTGGTGTTTCAGTTTCCTTAGGAAATAATCCCAGCAGTGGAATTGCAAGGTCAAAAGGCAGTTCCATTTTTAGTTTTCTGAGGAAATTCCATACTGTTTTCTATAGAGCCTGAACGAATCTGTGTTCCTACCCACAGTGCACTAGGGTTCCCTTTTCTCCACATCTTCTTCTATTTTTTTTAATTTTTATTGTTTTTCAATTACAATTTTCTGCATTTTCCCCCACCTCTCCCCCCCCAGCCAAACCCACGTCCTGTCCTTGCATCTACATCTTGTTCAACACTTGTTGTTTACTGATTGTTTATGATGGCCATTGTCACTGGTATGAAGTGGTATCTCACTGTGGTTTTAATTTGAATCTCTCTGATGGTTAGTGACGCTGAGCATCTTTTCATATGTCTCTGGACCCACTGTATGTCCTACTTGTAGAAGCCTCTGTTCAAGTCCTTTGCCCATTTTTTAATTAGGTTATTTGTCTTCTCTGAGTGCACTGGTGTGAGTTCTTTATATATCTTGAAGTTCAAACCCTTGTATGAGGTATCATTGGCAGACATGTTTTCCCATACAGTTGCTTCTCTTTTCATTTTAATGCTGTTTTCTTTAGCCATGCAGAAGATTTTTATTCGACAAATCCAATTTCTTTATACTTTCTTTATGTTCTTTGCTCTAGGGGACATATTGGTGAAGATATTGATGCATGGAATATATCAGATTTTGTTGCCTATGTTCTCCTATAGGACTTTTTTGGTGTCAGGACTTATATTTAGTCTTTTATCCACCTTGAATTTATTTTTGTGTATGACGTAAGTTGGTGATTGAGTTTCATTTTCTTGCTTGTAGCTGTTCAGGTCTCCCAACACCATTTGTTGAAGATGCTCTGTTTACTCTTTTGTATGCTTTTGCCTTCCTTGTCAAATATTAATTGACCATAGAGACTTGGGGTTATTTCTGGGCTCTATCTTCTGTTCCATTGTTCTATGTCTCTCTTTTTACACCTGTACCAGTGTGTTTTGATTAGAGTGACCTTGTAATACAGTTTGATATCAGGTATTGTGATCCATCCTACTTTGTTCTTCCTTCTCAAAATTGCTTCAAGTATTTGTGGTCGTTTATGGTTCCATATAAAGTTTTAAAATGTTTGTTTTATATCTGTGAAAAATGTCATTAGTATTTTAATAGGGATTGCATTGAATGTATCAATTGCCTTAGCTCAGTGAACATGCTCACATCCACAAAATATCTCCCCCACAGTCTCAGTATCAATGGCAAATGAACAGGTACTAATAAGTGTATAAAGAATTTGATTATTATAAGAAAAGAAAGAATTATCCTTTGGTGAAATTCTAGTAGCATTATGCACAAACTTGCTGGACAATAATGAATGCTGAAAAGCCATGCGGGAAAGAAAACATCATTAATCATGGAGAAGAACACAGCCAATTTCATCTAGGTAGCCTTCACTACTTAACACTGATTTTTCTTACTGTATCAGCTGCTCATGGTGTCAGATGTTGACCCTGTCTGACCTTAAGCATTCTGCTCTGAGACTGCCAGCAATCTACTGGCTATAGTTGTCTTTTCAGTCATTATTTAGTCACTTTTAATTCAGCAGTCAGGCTTAAGTCCCATAGGGTGGTGCAGAATTCCTTCAGATGGTGAGTCCAGTTTCCCCTCAGCCTTCTGCTCCTTGGAAGGGAGTGGTGTGCCTGAGCTGGATGCCTCCTGCAGTATGGGAATTGAATAAACACCAGGATCCAGGTGGCTGGTCTGTCAGTAATGCATGTAGTGTTCCATTTCTTTTCCAGCAGCTCTTGAATATTCATATGATTATTTCTGATGTGTTGAATCATATCAACTGTTTCCTTGATGTTGAGCCTTTCTTGAATCCCTGGTATAATTCACACTTGATCGTGATGTATAATCATTTTAATATATCATTCAATTTGTTTGGGTATATTTTGTTGAGAATTTCAGCATGTATATTTTTCAAGAATATAGGCCTGTAAATCTTTTTTTTTTTTGCAGTCTTGCATTAATTTGGATATCACAATAATGCTGGTCTGATAAAACAAATTTGTAAATGAACTTCATCAATTAATGGATTAATTGAGAAGGATCTGCATGAATCATTTTTTAAAATATTTGTTAGAATTCCCTGTAAATTTATCTGGGCCTGGGCTCCTTTTTCTGGAGCCCAGAAATCCCACCAACATGATTTTTTTTTGGGGGGGAGTGGAATTTAGAGTAAGATCTTATGTGTTGTGAATTTTTTATCATAATCAGTATTATATGTTTTTCATTTTTATATCTGATCCCATTTTCTCTCTCTACTCCAGAGATTCAGTATAATTATCCTCTAATACATGTGTAGTACTTTTGTAAAATATATGGAGGTTTTGTGGAGTTTGTGTGTTTGAATGTAAACAAATGACATTATTCTATAGAAGTCAATGTTATTTTTTCACTCACTACATCATGTTGATGTATGAGAAAACTTAAGTGTTATTTTCTTTCTTTCTTTTTCTTTTTTCTTTTTCTTTCTTTCTTTCTTTCTTTCTTTCTTTCTTTCTTTCTTTCTTTGTATTTTTTATTTTAATTGTTGTTGTACAGTTTTCTGTCTTTTACTCTCATCCCAGCCCACCGCCCCAGCCCTCCCCACCTCCCTCCCATTTCAACCCACCCTACTTTTTATCCATGTGTCTTTTATACTTGTTGCTCTAAAACCTTCCCTTTTACCCCTGAAAGTCCCTCCCATATCCCCTCTGGTGACTGTCATCCTGTTCTCAATTTCAGTATCTTTGGTTATATATTGCTTGCTTGCTTGTTTTGTTGATTAGGTTCCTGTTAAATGTGAGATCATATGGTATTTGTCTTTCACCACCTGACTTATTTCCCTTACCATGATGCTCTCCACCTCCATCCATGCTGTTACAAAGGCGAGGAGCTCCTTCTTTCTTTCTGCTGCATAGAATTCCATTAAGTAAATGTACTATAGTGTTTTCATCCATTCATTTACTGATGGGCACCTAGGTTGCTTCCAACACTTGGCTATTGTAAATTGTGCTGCTATGAACATTGGGGTACATAGGTTCTTTTGGACTAGTGTTTCAGGGTTCTTAGGATATAATCCTGGCAGTAGAATTGCTGGGTCAAAAGGTAGATCCATTTCTGGTTTTCTTACAAAATTCCGTACTGCTTTTCATAGTGGTTGTACCAGTCTGCAATCCCACCAACAGTGCACTAGGGTCCCCTTTTCTCCACAACCTCTCCAACACTTGTTTGTTGCTTTGTTTGTGATGGCCATTCTGACAGGTGTGAAGTGATATCTCATTGTGGTTTTAATTTGCATCTCTCTGATAGCTAGCAATATTGAGCATCTTTTCATGTGTCTCTGGATCCTCTGTATGTCCTCCTTGGAGAAGTGTCTGTTCAAGTACCTTGCCCATTTTTGAATTGGGTTGCTTGTCTTCTTAGAGTGGAGTCATGTAAGTTCTTTATATATTTTGCAGATTAAACCTTTGTCTGAGGTATCATTGGTAAATATATTTTCCCATACAGTTGGTTCTCTTTTTATTTTAATACTGTTTTCTTTAGCTGTGCAGAAGCTTTTTATTTTGATGAGTTCTCATTTTACA
>PVKU01007159.1:52932-92084 GCA_004027475.1 Anoura caudifer
TTGGTAAATATATTTTCCCATACAGTTGGTTCTCTTTTTATTTTAATACTGTTTTCTTTAGCTGTGCAGAAGCTTTTTATTTTGATGAGTTCTCATTTTACATTATTTCCTTTATAGCCCTTGCTTAAGGGAACATATCAGTAAAAATGTTGATGCAAGAAATACCTGAGATTTTCCTGCCTATGTTCTCCTCTAGGACATTAACAGTGTCATGGCTTATATTTAAATCTTTTTTCCACCTTGAATTTATTTTTGTTTATGGTGTAATTAGGTGCTTGAGTTTCACTTTTTTTTTTTTTTTTGCACTTAGCTGTCCAGTTCTCCCAACACCACTTGTTGAATAGGCAATTTTTGCTCCATTTTATGTTGCTGCCTCGTTTGCCAAATACTAATTGACTGTAGAGACTTGGGTTTATTTCTGGGCTCTCTGTTCTATTCCACTGGTCCATGTGCCAGCTTTTATGTCAATGTCAGTCTGTTTTTGATTACAATGGTCTTGTAATGCAGTTTGGTGTCAGGTATTGTAATCCCTCCTACTTTGCTCATTTTTCTCAAAATTACTGCAGCTATCAAGGTTGTTTGTGGTTCCATATAAATTTTTGAAGTGTTTGTTCTATGTCTGTGAAATATCCCATTGGTGCCTTAATAGGTATTGTATTGAATTTGGAAAATTGCTTTGGGTAGTATGGGCATTTTGATGATGTTGATTTTTCCCATCCATGAACACGGTATATGTGTCCATTTGTTTGTGTCTTCCTTCATTTCTTTCTTCAGTATTATGTAGTTTTCTGCATACAGGTATTTTACCTCGTTGGTTAGGTTTATTCCTAGGTATTTTATTTTTCTTCTTCCTATATCAAAAATGATTTTTTTCTTGATTTCTGCTTCTGCTCTTTCATTGTTGGTATACAGAAATGCCTTTGATGTCTGGATATTTACTTTGTATCCAGCTGTTTGGCCAAATTCATTTATTAGGTCAAGTAGCTTTTGGCCTGAGTCTATAGGATTTTCTGTGTACACTATCATGTCCTCTGCCAACAATGATAGTTTTGTTTCCTCCTTTCCAATTTGGATGCCTTTTATTTCCTTTTCTTGTCTAATCACTGTGGCTAAGACTTCCAATACTATATTCAATAGAAGGGGTGAAAGTGGACAACCTTGTCTTGTTCCTGATATTAGTGGAAAAGATTTTAGTTTTTGGTCATTGGGTATGATGTTGGCTGTAGGTCTCTCATATATAGACTTTATTATTTCGAGGGATACTCCCTCTCTCCCTACTTTGCTGAGTGTTTTTATCATAAATGGGTGTTGTACATTCTCAATAGCTTTTTCTGCATCTATTGATATGATCATGTGATTTTATGATTTTGCTTTTGTTTATGTGATGTATTACATTTACTGATTTCTGAAGGCTCCACCATCCTTGCATTCCTGGGATGAATCTCACTTGGTCATAGTGTATGATCTTTTTAATGTATTGTTGAATGCAGTTTGCCAATATTTTGTTGAGGATTTTAGCATCTATGTTCATCAGCGATATTGGCCTGAGTTTTCTTTCTTTGTTGTGTGTTTATCTGGTTTTGGGATGAGGAAGAACTAGCTTCATAAGAAGACTTTGGGAGACTTCCATCATTTTGGATTTTTTTGAATAGTCTGTGAAGGATAGGGGTTAGCTTTTCCTTACATGCTGTGTAGAATTCACCTGCGACATCATCTGTTGCTGGGCTTTTGTGTGTCAGAAGTTTTTTGGTTACTGCTTCAATTTCATCTGCTGTTATTGGTTGTTCAGGCTCTCTGCTCCTTCTTCATTTAATTTTGGAAGATTATATTTTTCTAGAAACTTTCCCGTTTCACCTAGATTTTCAAAATTTCGTGGCATACAGTTCTTCATAGTAATTTCTTACAATTGTTTGAATACCTCTGGTGTCAGTTGTATTCTCTCCTCTTTCATTTCTGATTTTGTTTATTTGGGTTCTCTCTCTCTATCTCCCTCTCTCTCTCTCTCTCTCCCTCCCTCCCCCCCCCCCGATGAGCCTGCTTAAGGGCTTGTAGATTTTGTTTTCTTTTCAAAGAACTAGCTCCTGGATTCATTGATCCTTAGAATTGTGCTTTTAGTCTCTATGTCATTTAATTCTGCTCTGATCTTGGTTATTTCCTTTCTTCTCCTTGCTCTGAGCTGTCTTTATTGTTATTCCTCAGGTTTATGTAGGCATGGGTTTAAGTTGTTTGTTTGAAATGTTTCTATCTTTTTTAGGTAGGCCTGTATAGCTGTGAACTTCCCTCTCAGGACTGCCTTCGTAGTGTCCAGTAAATTCTGGGTTGTTGTGAGTTCATTTTCATTTGTTTCCAGAAACTTTTTGATTTCTTCCCTAATTCCATTCTTTACCCATTCATTGTTTAATAGCATGGTATTTAATCTCCATGATATTGAGTGTTTTGGATTTTTCCCCTTGGGGTTGGGTTCTAGTTTCAGTTCCTTGTGGTCAGAGAAAATGTTTGGTATGATTTCAATTTTCTTGAAATTTTTGAGGCTTGTTTTGTGTCCTATCATGTGGTCTATGTTTGAGAATGTTCCATGTGCATTTGAAAAGAATGTGTATTTAGTTTCTTTTGGATGAAGGGCTCTATATACAGCAGTTAAGTCCATTTCATCTAGAGCATTGTTCATTGCCAGAATATGTTTGTTGATATTTTGCTTGGAAGATCTGTCCATTTTTGACAGTGGGGTGTTAAAACCCCCTACTATAATTGTGTGGCTCTCAGTATCTTTCTTGAAGTCCTCTAAGATTTTCTTTATGTATTTAGGTGCTCCTATGTTGGGTGCATATATATTTACAATGTTTATGTCTTCTTGCTGGATTCTTCCCTTGTGTATTATGAAGTGACCTTCTGGGTCTCTCTTTATGGCTCGTCTTTTGAAGTCTATTTTGTCTAATATGAGTGGTGCTACCCCGGCTTTTTTTCCTGTCCATATGCTTGGAAAATTTGTTTCCACTCCTTCACTTTGAGTCTGTATAGGTCTTTTGTCCTGAGGTGGGTCTCTTGTAGGCACCATATGTGTGGGTCATGTTTTGTTATCTATTCAGCGATTCTATGCCCCTTGATAGCATTTAATCCATTTATGTTTAAGGTTATTATTGATAGGTACTTATTCTTTGCCATTTTTGTACCTGTGTTCCTCTCTGTCTCTCTCTCTGTTTTCCTTCCTTTCCTTGAAGCAGTCTCTTTAGCATCTCTTGCAGCACTGCTTTGGTAGAGGTGTATTCTTTTAGACTTCTTTCGTCTGGGAAGCTCCTTATTTGGCCTTCTGTCTTGATTGAAAGCCTTGCTTCAAGCCTTGGTTGCAGGCTTTTGGTTCTTTTTACTTGGGGTATTCCTTGCCATTCTCTCCTGGCTTGGAGCATTTCCATTGAGAATTCAGCTGCTAACCTTATCGCAGCTCCCTTGTATGTTACTTCCTGTTTTTCCCTTGCTGCCTTTAAGATTTTCTCATTGTCTTGGAATTTTGCCATTGTAAGTATGATGTGCCTTGATATGGGCCTCTTTTGTTTCCTGTTGATGGCGATTCTCTGTGTTTCCTGGATTTGTGTGACTTTTTCCCCCATCAGATTAGGGATGTTTTCCATCATTACTTTTTCAAACAGAGTTTCTATCCCTTGCTGCTGCTCTTCTTCTTCTTCTTCTTCTTCTTCTTGTATCCCTATTATATGGACATTATTACATTTCATATTGTCTTGCATTCTCTTAATCCCTCTTCATTCTTTCTGAGCCTCTTATGCTCTCCTTGCTCTTTCTGGGTGTTTTTTTCTACTTTGTCCTCCAACTCACTGATCAGATCTTCTGCTTCATCAATCCTGCTCTTGATTCCTTCTACTGTGTTCTTCAGTTCAGAAATTTTATTCTTCATTTCCTCTTTGCCCCTGTTGATAGTTTCTATTTCCATTTTCATGTTGATATATTTTGCAGTGAGTTCATTGTAACTTCCCTGTAGTTTCTGGTAGCTCGTTGTGAGCTCATGGAGCTTCCTGACAACCATTGATTTGAACTCAAAATCTGATAGTTGAGTTGCCTCTATTTCATTTAGCATTCTTTCTGGGGCTTCCTCCTTTCCTTTCATTTGAGGATTGTTTGTTTGTTTTCCCATTGTTTGTGAGAGTCTTCTTGTTAGCCTCACCTTCTTAAATTGATCTGCTCTGGCTTCCTTGGTTTATGGTGTAAACTTCTGTGGTAGAATACCTGTGATATTCAGTGGTGCTGTCTCCTTCAGGTATCCTGGTGTTCACAGATCCACTGCCTCAGCTGTTAGGATGTCCCCTTTTTAGGACCAACTCTGTTTTTTTCACAGTTCCAGGTTTGTTTGTTTATTTTCTCTCACTTGTGGGTATTTAAAAAGAGAAAAGTGGGAAAAAATGAAAAAAGAAGAAAAAGGAGAAAGGAGGAAGAGATAAAATTGGAAAGAAAGGAAGAAGGGATTAAGCAAGAAAGAAGTAAAGAAAAGCAAAAGGTGTTGAGGAGTAAAAAAATAAAAATAATTAAGAAATAATTAAAATGTAAAACAAAATAAAACAAAACAAAACAAAAAAACTCTTGATGTTTTTAAACTTGTCATGCCATTTTTTCATGTCTTGCTGGCTGTAAAGGCCGAGGGTGACAGTATTGGCTTTCTCCCTGTTCAGCACTCAGTTATGTTTAGGCTAGTATCTCCAGGGCTAGCCCTGCACTCTCTCCAGAGCAAGTCTGGTGCCTCTCTGCACATGGCCTCAGGCATATATTCTGAGCCTGTTGGGGAGCGCACACTTTCCCGAGTTGATGGGTATGAGCTCAGGTATCCTACGGGGTGTGCACCAACCCCTAGTTTACAGGTATGGGTTCTAGATTTACTGGTTTTCATTCACTTAACCTAGTTTCATGGGAGTGAGTTCTGGGTTTCCATGGATCATGCACACTCCCTGGGTTCAGAAGTGTGGCTTCTGGCTCTCCCATGGATTGTTCACATTCCCCAGGTTCCTGGCATGGGCTACAGTTCTCTGGTCATGAGGGCACCTCTAGTCCCTCAGCTCTTTCTGTTTGTGCGTGGGCACCTCTGGTCGGGCAGCCATTTGAGGTCACAGGCAGGTGTCTATGGTCACGCAGACAACTCCTGTGGTGCATGGGTGCCTCCGGTCGCAGGAGCACAGGCATGCACTCCTCCCAGGGTTATTCCAGGGTGCTCAAATGCTCCGCATGTTTGCCATTCATACCTTAACTCCTCTCTGTGAGACTTCAAGCCACCAGGTCTCTCCCAGTGCTGCTCAAACCTTGTTTGGCTGGGGAGGGAGCGGTAGCCCTGCCTCCCTCCCTAGAACTCTGTGGTAGACCTGGCAAGCGCTGGGCCTGGGGCCTCAGCTGCCCTGGTCTCTACACAGATCCCTGAGCTCTTATTGTTCTGAAGTACTCTCCTTACCATCTGGTTTTTCAATGTCTGCTACAATTTTTGATCTCCTATTTTCACATATGCTGTGTTACTGTTGTTTGTTTGCTTTGTTCCTCCATAGATTGGCCAGGTTTTTCTCCCTTGTGTAGGGGGAAGTGGAATCTGCTCCCTCCTACTGTACCTCCATCTTCCTCCCTTTGTTGATGTTTTAATTACTGATTTAAATATATTGCTAGTAAATGGTTTGTTCAGATAATATGATTTGACATGATTTAGCCTTCAAAGGGTGTATGATTTAAAATTTTTCCATTGTATTAAATGTTCAAATTTGTTGTATATAATCTTCGATGGTATTCTTTAAAACTTATTTGTGTTTTTGTAGTGTTGATTGTTCTTTCTCTTTTTTATGATTCTATTTATTTTTGTTTTCTCTCTTTACAGTTTGATGGGTCTTATTAGAGTCTTTTCAAAGTTACTTATCATTTCCAAGAAGGGGCCATTAGTTTTATTAGTCTTCACATTGTTTCTCTTCTTTCTTTATTATGACACTGATCTTTGTTTTATTTTCATTTCAACTCACTTTTTGGTGTGTTAATTGTTTTTCCAATGTATTTAGGAATTCAAAAGTTTTTATTGAAAATTTTCTGCTTTTAGTTAGAACTGTATTTTTATAGGCTCCTCTCATAAGAGCTTCTGATAAATGCAGGTTTTCTAAGACCATATTTCAAATTTTATTAGTCAAAGTGTAGTTGTAGGTTTTCTGTTTCTTCTAATTTTTTAAAAGATTTTATTTATTTATCATATATTTTACACCAAATGATGGGAGAGAGAAAGAAAGGGAGAGAAACATCAATATGCGGTTGCCTTCATATGCCCCTCAGTGGACCTGGCCTGCAACCAAGGCATGTGTCTTGATTGAAAATTAAACCAGTTGTCCTTTGGTTCACAGGCCAGCTCTCAGTCCATTGAGGCACACCAACCAGGGATTCTTATTTTAATTTTTGATTTATTGAGTATTTTGTAGTATATTGATTAATTTCCAAATATATTGTTTCTTTTGTTTTCTTTCCTACATTTGATTTCCAGTTTCTTACCATTGTGGTCAGAAAATATGGTTAGTGTGGCTCTAGCTGCTGTGTCTCAGTCAATTTAGCACTGGCCTGGGGAGAAAAAATCAACAGTTCGATTCCCTGTCATGGCACATGCATGGGCTACAGACTAGATCCCCAGATGGGGGCACATGGGTAGCAACAACACACTGATGTTTCTCTTCCTCACCTTTTCCTCCCTTGCACTCTCTTTAGAAATAAATCAATAAAATCTTTTAAAAAATAAAAGGAAGATATGGTTTATATAACTTTAAACTTTTTAATTTATTGAGGGCTGTTGTTTCTCTTAATACAAGATCTATCTTGGAAAGTTTTCCATGTGAAATACAGAAAAGTGTGCACCCTACAGTTTTAAGTACAATGGTCTATATATCTATTAAGGAAACCTGTTTTTCACTTAATCTAAAATTATTTTTAATTGTCTAAAACACAGTGTTTTAAAATAAGATTATTCTTCTTTATGCATCTCATACCACATTTAAATCTCTAAAGGAACCCTTGAAATGAATGGTTTCTTACCTTAGCATGAGAGATGAGAAAAGTAGAAGGCATTTTATATGCTTTAAATTCACAACACCATTATAGCATTTCCAACTTTACATCCAAGAACTATTTCCCCAGCCATCCATATCTAGTAATAATAAGATTAAGGAAGTTTAAATATGTTAGCAGACAGATGGAAAAGAGAATTAGGTGGCTCTAGCAAGTGTTTTCAGCAGTAATTTTACAACTGACTCTGTGAGTCTGAGGTTCACAGAGTCTAGCCACAGGTTGTCTATATGGCACAGGATGAAGATGATACAGTTGATCTTGCAAAGGAATTAGAAAAAGGTTAGCAGTTGAAATGTAAAAAAGTAACAAAGTGGCAACAAGTTTAGAAAGGGTTTGGGCCAAATCCAGGGTACTTCCAGGCCCTTCTCACCCATAATGGCATTACTCTACAGGGCATGCACTATAAACATTGGAAGTGCTTTATCTGGATTCAAAGATCACTAACCTATATCTATTGTCTTGTGATGCTTCATTCAAGTCAGCATTTGGAAAATTCCTCCAGATACAAAGAATGCTAAGAAAATACCACATATGACAAATGTGGAGGAGATGTAAAGTGATGTGTAGTTATTTGGACTGCCAGATCTTCTTGCCAAAACTGAAGATCATTCTTGTGTCTCTTTCTTTCTTTCTTTCTTTCTTTCTTTCTTTCTTTCTTTCTTTCTTTCTTTCTTTTTTTTTTTTTTTTGCTTAGTTATGGTAAGTGTTTCAGAGTGGGCCTGCTTGAATGAAGTACGTAACATCCAGAGTTGAAGGAGTGAACTGCATCGAAAATGATACTAAATATATGAGTGGGCCTGGGGATTTTCAGCTACCCCCCAAATCCCTAAATATGCCACACCAAAACCAAAAACCTGGACTAGATAAATGGCATCTGACACTCCTTGGCAGTTTGATTTCCAGGTGTTTTTTTTTTTTTTTTCAAACTTTGGATGACCACAGACAAGTGAAGATGGAAGCAAAAGTCCTTTTATGAGTGACTGGAAATTTGTACAGTCAACAAGCACAGCAGGTCCAGCAATATATTCTGCTAAGCCAAGCAAGAGGTAAACACCAGCTATAGCTGATGCAGTATATCCATCCAAATACAGATATGTTTTCTAATAACAACTTTCACAGAAACAAACTGAGGCTTAGAGAACTGAGTGTTGAGACCCAAGGCACATCCTAGAAATGGGCAGTGTCACCAAGTATCATAGAGTTAGCCAGTCCTCACTTAGTGAAAAATTGTACCAGAGTGTTTTAGGTTCTATTGAATGTCAGAAAGGAAATAGTTAGGTAGTCATGTAAATGAAGGTCCTGCATGTGAAGTTAAGCACCATGGATATTATGAGCACTTCAGCATTATGCCTTCCAGACATCCCTCAATGTGCAAGCCTCATCCAGGGATAAACTGATGGCATCCTCACAATAAATGATACAAAAGGGGACATAATGCCAGCCACATTACATTTAACAGGCACAAATATAAGCTTCTGGAGTTCACCCAGGAACACTCAGCACTTCAGAGATCTGCTTGCAGGGACAGGTGTGCACAAAATGAAAAAATTCAATGCTATAAATATATACTTTGAGTTTAATGGTGAAGAAAGTTGCTCAGTTGTTGTTTTCAAGGCATTTTGTTAGCTGAGGAAAAAACTGCCCCCTTCTGGGTAGTCTGTGTCAAGAGAATTGTCACAGTGAGTCTGAAACCAACAACCTGATTATAGAAATAAGAATGGAAGAAAACTGTACTTGAACAACAATAAAAAATGAATAAAACAAAGTTAAAAAAAATGAAGAGTGCCATAAAGAAATGAAAGGCTTAGAGATTAAGAAGGAAAGAAAAGAGAAGCCTAAAGATCTCAAATTGTCCCACAAAGGTTTACAGGCCAGAACTACAAACCCCCTAAAGTCTGGATCAACCACATTTTGTTTAAGCTCTGAACCTTCATCTACCTGTGAATGGATGGAAATATCTGCAGAATCCCTTTCTTTTCCAATCTGGAGACAATGTGCAGGAACAACATGCAAAATGAGAACCTTCTTGATCTCAAATGAAGATACTGAGTCCTTTTTGGTTTACTTTAATTCAATTTTGATACTCTTATTTTGAAGAGTCCAAATTTCTGAAAGTGGCAATTACTTAATGATTTCAGGAAAAGAGATAGCACATTCCAACACAATCTGTATGACGATTTGGGATGGAAGAAATCTGTTTTGCTGGTAAAACATTTTACAAGTGCTTCAAAGTATCATTAAAACAAGGTCTAATAAATGATCAACAGAAAAAAATATATCTGAGTGATGCAGACCCTGGCTCATGGGGTCCACAATGCTATGGATGAGACAAAAGGCAAATTCACATGGAATACTAAGTCCTGTGGAGGAAAAGGGATGGCACAGCTTCTCTCACAAGAGGAAAAAAAGCCTCGGTCCTTGCCTTGACACGCTTTTATTGCCTTTCTGGGCACATTACATAATGCTCCTCATTTACTATGCAGAGGTTAGCTTTAAGTAGTTACCTTTTACAGAAAACAGAGGAGAGGATGCCACTAATCACATCACAGAAGAAGGATATTTGCAAATGCAAAGGGAAAAGTGGTTGAACTGGTTACACTCATCCTTGGAAGGTATAGCATGGATGTTAGCAAATTACTTTAAAGATACACAGTAAACGTTTGCTGCCTCAATTCAGGGTTAGGGAGTTTTAGCAAAAGCAAGTCTCATAGCAGTCTATGCACACTGCAGGCCTGATTCCCCACGGGAGAACCTATCCCTGGGTGCGGGTCCTGTGCATCTGCAAGTGGGAGCTGGGCCCACACCACACAGAATGGTCTCCTATATTTCCATTTTTGTTTTTAGTCAGGACCGCTATAGATCCCATAATCCTTGCTACTTGCTGTTCTTTCACACGACCCTGGGAAAATACTTCACAAATGAATCAAAGCACAGAGAGCATTACTATAATCAGTAAGCAATCAGCAGTTCCAAAGACACACATTCTACGATTAAACCCATGAATCATTGCCAGGCATTAATGATAAAATAATAGATAACATTCAAAGAACTCTGAGGGCCTATTTTGAGTCAGGGTCAGATAGCTAAACAGCCATAAAACTTTGGGGAAACAAACTTATTTCAGGCTTGGACCCTTATCGTTTAAATTGAGGATTCTTAGCAAGGCAGGTTTCACAGGAGTTTATGCATTCTTTCTTAGGCCTGATCACCCCAGGGAACCCTCCCCTTCCAGTACAGGGCCCCACCCACCTCTGGCATTGTTTCAGGCTTAAGTCAGGCAGGGGAAGTAAGGCAGCCAAGAGATTAAAAGACTTCTTACAGACAGAATGAGGACTCAGGCTATGTCAAAGCTGAGGGGTGAGGGTCCATCAGCCCCTTTTGCTGTAGCCCCTAAGTCCTTCCCTGGGGACCCCCATGATTGTGCCTGTCTTAGGTCATCCCTCCCTAGAGGAATCTTACCCATCATTGGCTAACAGATCAAGTATTGGGGCCAGGCAAGATGAAGTAAAAGGAGCAGAGGCAGAGCCCCTGCCAGGGAGATAAGCTTTGTCTCCTTAGTGGCTTAGGGTCACAATGTCACTCACTCAGCCTTAGCCACGGGGGGGGTTACAGCTTCTGAAACCAGGCAGTGCAGTTCCCAACATCTAATCTCCCCCTTTTTTGTTGCAATTGTAGTTGCAACAAAACTATAATTTTGTCGAAATTGTAGTTGTTAAGCCTGTGAAACCTACTATTTGCTGTCCATGAATGCAATCTCAAAGAAACAACCTTTATATACATCACAAAGCACAAATATGGATTAAGACAAGGAGGCGTCCAAGGGCTACTATGACCCAAACTTATAAACTTAGTCCATTGAACCAGTTTTTAGGATTCAGCCATTCTAGATTATCATGGAAGGTCTGGAGCTGTTTTGTTCAGTAAGGCTGTTGCTGAAGCATTAAGAGCCTTGATGCCCCCCCATGTGGTGGGGACATGCCTAAAGGGCACAATATGGGGCACTGAGGGGTTGTTGCCCTCTGCAGGAGGTACTTGAGCCTTGATGCTGGTCACTGAGGCAGGCCCCATTCTCCTCTGTTGGCAGACCCAGGCCCATGAGTGATGATGGGGGTGTCCATTTTCCTTCTGGTTGTTCAGAGTCAGCTGGGTCATCTGGATTGCAAGTTGATTGGTTCTTGCCTCCAGGTAACGGAGCTTGGTGACCATCCCACTCATGATAAGGCTTTACTCTTTTGGCTGGCAGCCAGGCAGGACCTGTAGGGATGGAAGCACACCCATACCCTCTTCCCCATGTTAAGAGGTCTACAGGGCCCTGCCAAGAGCCATCTCCCAGTGAATCTCTACATAAACACTGAGGATAAATTGACTTTGGATCTTTCTTCTGAAAATATTTCTCAATTGGAGTATAAAGTGATTCATCACAATTTAGAAAATTATATGTAAACATGGCTAACATAATCAAATTTGGGGGAGAGGTCTCATGGCTCTCCCTTTTTTGTTTTTTAAGAAGATTTTTAAAAGTATGATAAGCCCATTCTACAATTGCCTGACCAGTTGGATTGTAATGTATTCCTGTTTTATGTTGGATATTCCAACGCTGAAGAAAGACCTGAATAGAATAGGTAAGGTATCCAGGGACATTATAAGTTTTAATTTGCTGAGGCCATCCTAAATGACTAAAGGCCTCAAGCCAGAGGGCTTGTATATTTTTAGCAGATTATCCTGTTAAAGCAGATGCATATAGGGCACCAGAATAAGTATCAATAGAAATATGAACGTATTTGAATTTTCCAAAGGGGGCATAATAAGTGACATCTGTTTGCCCAATTATTTGAGAACCTAGTCCTCAAGGATTCACTCCTATAGATGGAGGAGCCTTGGTAAGGGCTTAGTAATCAGGGCATTCATTCATAATTTCCTTGGCTTGGAAATACAGGCCCCTTGCTGTTTCTGCAAGCTGCATTGAGTTTAAGCAGCAAGTTAATTGCCTTGTTCTCAGGATCAGATAGCCCCTACATTCAGAGTTTTTAAGGAAAGTGGGAAAGATGGTGATGGGGAGGGGGCCGTACCTAAATATGTTTTAGACAAAAATGGTTGCACACCAAGGACCTTTGTGATTCAATCGACTAACTGTTCCCTCCAGGAGAATAGCCAGTTCTTCCCCCAAGGAAACCATCAGTATTTACATGTACTGAGTTAAAAAATAGTACTTAGTCTTCCATGGAGAAGAGCTAGTTCTTCCCAGGAGACAGTATACCTATACTACATTTTTATAATAAAGGGTCATAGCTCCAACATAAACAAGAAGGACTATTAGTATTTCTTTAACATGTCACACCCCCATCCCACTTGTAGCATACTTTAGATTGACAAATTTGTGAACATAGTCATACTTTCAGAAACAGTTTTTTCTCCACTGGCAAATACATTTACTTTTTTGTTAATTCTTAGTGATGACTGCATTCCTTGAGTGTGCTCAAAAGTGAGCTGTCTCATTATCTACTGCCCTTGACTGTAGGAGACCATTCTGTGTGGTGTGGGCCCAGCTCCCACTCAGAGATGCACAGGACCCACACCCATGGATAGGTTCTCCTGTGGGGAATCAGGCCTGCAATATGACTAGGCTACTTTGAGTCTTGCTTTTGCTAAAACTCCCTGGCTCTGAATTGAGACAGCATGTGCTTACTATAACTTCCTAAAATCCATGCTAAACCTCACAAGGACCAGTGTAACTAGTTCAACCACTTTTCCCTTTTCATTTGCAAATACCCTTCTTTTGTGATATCATTAGCGGCATCATCGTCTTTCTTGTCTGTAAAAGGTAACCACCTAAAACGAACCTGTGCATAGTAAATGAGGACCATAATGTAATGTGCTGGGAAACCCAATAAAGGCTGGTCATGGCAAGGGCCACGTCTTTTGCTCCCCTTGAGAGAAAAGCCATGCTGTCCCTTTTCTTCCACTGGACTCAGTAGTCCATGTGAATGTCTCATTTCATCCATAATGAGGCAGACACTGCGGGCCAGTGTCTGATTCACTTGACAACATTAGGAAGGCTGGAGAAGAGACAGGGAGGATATTAACCTTGGCACAGCTTGTTCCCAGGTCTGAATCAGTCCCTTGGCCTTCAGAAGGAGGATTCAGAGTGGTTAAATAACACATTTGCTCATTATATTTCTTCCTGCACTTTTTTATGTCTGAGGGAAGTGAGATCTTTTTCCTTCTTTAAACAATCAATTTAAATTCTTTCTGAGTAGACTCCTTATGATGTAACATTAGAGATTTTATTCTATTTGCCAGAGGTTTAGCAAAATATTTTGAGACTGAGCCACCCTTTCAAAACAGAAACAAAAACAAAATTCAAGCAAACCAGTCTTTTCTAATTAAATATTCTAAAAGAGGGGGTGAGATTTGAGCCTTAGAATCTTATCTCACACCACCTGGTGTTATTTCAACTTATTCCCACCTTTTCCCTAAATAACTAAGTCTAAAGATCCCTTATCAGGGAGACATCCAGCAGCCTTAAAAAGTTGCTGAATTAGCTTAAAACATTGCCCTTGTTCCTTAGAGAGTCCTTTCCCCATGGCTAAGGATTCACGGAAACCTTCAAGTAAATTTTTTAACAAAAAAAAAGAACATTTTTTCTGAATTTCCTCCCACCGAAAGCATGGAGATTACAAAATCAGTCTCAATTTTTCTCTTTCTCCACCTGCACCTTTAAATCCTTATGCCGGCAGATGGAGGGAAAAGGGAAAACTGAAGGTACCACAAGAGGCAGATTAAAAGAAAGAATTTGCTGAGTTGCTTGTAAATTGTCCTGTAACTTGTTGCTGTTTTTAGACCTAATTAAAGAGAAAATCTTCGCTCTCTTTCCCAAGCCCAGACCTATTCGGGGGTTGTGCTGTGGGGATGGGCTTGTGGGTGTTTTTACAATGTTGTGGCGAGTGCCCTTGTGGATCTTAACTGCTTGACCCGTGCTTGGGAGATTGTGGCAAGTACTTGGAAGGGAGTGCATGGCTCCTGCTTACTAAAGAAGGTACAGTTGCAAAGCAGTCACAAGAGAGGGTGACCTAGCAAGAAAACCCTTTTCTTCTGAAATTCAACACACCATATGACCTAACTGAAAAGTATTCAGTGTCGTTGGCCCTAACCTGGGCTGATGCACTTGTACTCCAACCAAATTGGTGTGTTGTCCACAATGATGGCCTGTAGCCTTGGGTCCCTGTTCCTGGGTGCCAGCTGATGAGGACCCCAGCTTGTGTGTTCCACAGCATTATGGATGAAACAAAAGACAAATTCACATGGACTACTGCGTCCTGTGGAAGAAAAGGGATGGCACAGCTTCTCTCTCAAGAGACCAAAAAGCCTGGGCCCTTGCCTTGACACGCTTTTATTGCCTTTCTGGGCACATTACATAATGTTCCTCATTTACTATGCAGAGGTTAGCTTTAAGTAGTTACCTTTTACAGAAAACAGAGGAGAGGATGCCACTAATCACATCACAGAAGAAGGATATTTGCAAATGCAAAGGGAAAAGTGGTTGAACTGGTTACACTCATCCTTGGAAGGTTTAGCATGGATGTTAGCAAATTACTTTAAAGATACACAGTAAACGTTTGCTGCCTCAATTCAGGGTTAGGGAGTTTTAGCAAAAGCAAGTCTCACAGCAGCCTAGGTACAATGCAGGCCTGATTCCCCACGGGAGAACCTATCCATGGGTGTGTGTCCTGTGCATCTGCGAGTGGGAGCTGGGCCCATGCCACGCACAATGGTCTCCTATATCTGAGGACTAGAACACAAGGGTGGTTTCCGTTTAAATGAATGATGAATTCAGTCAGGCTGTTTGCAATAAATTAGCTAACATCAAAAAGACATAATGACAATGTGACAGTTACAGCCTATTTTGTTTGGAATCAGGCTATAGATATAATATATGTAAATATTTCATATGCCTATCTTTCTATCCACAGCCCCATATTATTGAGACAAAGTATTCTTGAGACAGCCTTCCAATGTACCACCAGGCTTTACATGACTACCTACCTGTTTACTTATCTAGCAAAACACCAAACAACATGTTCCAGACCTGTTTTTCGAAAAGTGAGCACTGGTAATCCCCTTGGCTCAAGGTGACTCTGCCAAGATTTAGGTTGTGTCATGGGAGTATCCCTGCATCTGTGTGAGACTCATTTTGCAGAGCTGAAAAGTGGGTTTTATAAAATAATCCATGTGTAATTTAAGATGGATTAAAGAGATCAGTCATGGCAGTTTTCCCCCTGATGCTTCTTCCTGCAGAATATGCAACTGGCCCAGTTGTGGTGCTGTACTTCATGAATTTCTACTTTCCATAAAATTCCTTACCTTTTTCTTCAGTGATATGTGGCCATTTGGAGTTTTAAAAAGTATATGAAAAGCAACTTTCAAAGAGCTTGTGATGATGTTTATGGGGTCCTGGTTTGTGTTTTGGGGTGGCCAGATTGGGCATTCATGCAAGCAGCAAAATCCCAAGGCCCACTCAGATTTTTCATATGGTTTTGAATACACTTCATTCATAAAACTATATATAATACACCTACTAATGAAAACACATTCTGGAACAACTTCAAGCAGTAGTGTATGATGCAGAACAAAATCTTAACTTCAGTTTTAGTAAGAGAGCTTGTCAGCCATGGAAAACATTATCTGTATTCTCTTTCCTGTAGGTCACTCATAGCATTTTCATAGCCTTTGTTGCTTCTGGTGGCATTTTTCAAATGGCAACTGAAAGGATGTGTCAGGATAGATCACAGAACCATACAGAAAGGGAGTGATTTTTGTGTCCAAAAGAAAAACCTAATGTTTCTATACAACATATGTTTAATTGGAGAACATTAGTTGTGGGATGGAAAGGCCTGGCAGAATCCTAGATTTTCTCTAAGTCCATCCTAATTTGTGCTTTCTATTTGTTCTCAGTGCAGGTGCTGGCCCTGCTCTGGCGTCTGTCACCATTGATTTCACCATCACTGTTTTGTGCCATAAAAGGACATGTGGCCAGATCCTGTAAAGTGAATTTACACAGATTCACTTATACAAACATGGTTAGAACCACTAGCAAGAAAGCCCATTTATTTTTACAGGTTAATCCAAACTCCTTTGAGCTTTTTCTACACTTATAGAGGATATGAAGGGCTAAAAGCATACGTAGTTCCAAGTTTAGGATTTTGGAACTGCCAGATATAGGAGGTCATTTCCATGTACAAAAATACCTTTTGTTTCTTTCTCTGAAATACTGATATTAAAATGGACTTGATTCAAAATGTCCTTGTGATAATAAATGTGGAGTGAAATATTTAAAATCACTAATTTTAATTTATAATACTATGTTAATAAATTAATTATAAGCAATGACCTTAGCTGCCACTTTATTTTTAATATCATTTATTGATTATGCTATTACAGTTGTCCCATTTCCCCCCTTCACTCAGCTCCACCCTGCACACCCCCTCCCCCACACGTTCCCCCCTTTAGTTCATGTCCATGAGTTGTACATATAAGTACTTTGGCTTCTACATTTCCTATACTATCCTTACCCTCCCCTTTCCATTTTCTACCTACCATCTATGCTACTTATTCTCTGTACCTTTGCCCTCTCTCTGCCACTCCCACTCCCCTCTTGATAAACCTCCATGTGATCTCCATTTCTGTGTTTCTGTTCCTGTTCTAGCTGTTTGCTTAGTTTGGTTTTGTTTTTGTTTTAGGTATAGTTGTTAATGATTGTGAGTTTGCTGTCATTTTACTGTTCTTAGTTTTATCTTCTTTCTTTCTTAGATAATTCCCTTTAACATTTCATATAAGGGCTTGCTGATGATGATCTCCTTTAACTTGACCTTATCTGAGAAGCACTTTATCTACCCTTTCATTCTAAAGGATAGCTTTTCTGGATAGAGCAATCTTGAATGTAGGTCCTTGCCTTTCATGATTTGGAATACTTCTTTCCAGCCCCTTCTTGCCTGTAAGGTATCTTTTGAGAAATCCACTGACAGTCCGATGGGAACTCCTTTGTAGGTAACTGTCTGCATTTCTCTTGTTGCTTCTCAGATTCTCTCCTTATCTTTCATCTTGGGTAATGCAATTATGATGTGCCTTGGTGTGCAATTGAGTCCAACTTCTTTGGGACTCTCTGAGCTTCCTGGACTTCCTGGAAGTCTGTTTCCTTTGCCAGATTGGGGAAGTTCTCCTTCATTATCTGTTCAAATAACTTTCCCCCTTGTTGTTCTTCCTCTTCTTCTTCTGGTACTCCTATAAGTTGGATGTTGGAACATTTAAACATGTTCTGGAGGTTCCTAAGCCTTTCCACATTTTTTTGAATTCTTGTTTCTTCATTCTTTTCTGGTTAGATGTTTCTTTCTTCCTTCTGGTCCACACCTTTCACTTGAGTCCCGGTTTCCTTCCCATCACTATTGGTTTCCTGCATATTTTCCTTTATTTCACTTAGTGTAGCCTTCATTTTTTCATCTAAATTGCAACCAAATTCAACCATTTCTGTAAGCATTCTGATTACCAGTGTTTTGAACTGTGCATCTCATAGGTTGGCTATCTCTTTGTCGCTTAGTTTTATTTTTTCTGAAGCTTTGATGCATTCTTTCATGGAGGCCTTGTTTTTAACTAGATTAGCCTGTTATGTAGTGAGGGGTGGAGCCTTACCTAAGGGCAGGGCAACCCATGTTGCTGTGTTGTCATGCTATATGTGGGGAAGGAGTCCAGGGGGAACAACGGTGCTTGCTCCACTCTCTGCCAGATTTCAGTCAGTTCCTCCACTTCCCACAAGCAAAGTGGGCCCTTCTGGTGCTGATTCCCAGGTGTTTGTGTTTGTGTACATTCTTGGACCCTGTGGGTCTCTCCAGCAAACTCTCCTGTGAGGCTGGGAGTTTCTCCTACTGCCTCAACCCCCACAGGTGTTTTCAATCAGTGGTTTGAGGCTTTATTTCCCCATGCTGGGAGTCTGGGTTGTGCAGTCTGGCCTGCTCCCCAGTGGTTCCTCCTGGTTTACCCACAGGTGAATGTGGGACTGCTTTGTTTGCCAGCTGCTGCCTTGCCATGCCTGCCTGCTGCTGCCTTGCAAGTCAGCTGCTGCCTTGTGCACCCCACTCCACAATCTGCTGCCTCACTGGGTCTTCCAGCTGTTGCCTTGCCTGAAGTCCTTTCCAACCAGCTGCCTGTCGCTGCCCCTCCTACTGCACTGGATGAATGTATGTTCTTTAATTCTTTGGTTGTCAGTCTTCCCTACAGTTCAGTTTTCTGTCAGTTCTTGGGTTTGTGTGTGTGTGTGTGTGTGTGTGTGTGAATTGTTGTCCTTCTCTTGGTTGTGCAAGGAGGCACAGTGTGTCTACCTACACCTCCATCTTGGCCAGAAGTCCCAGATTCTCCTAACTGCCACTATAAAACACTTGACATCATAGATAATGACAAAATATTTTATTGCCCTTGCTGGTGTGGCTCAGATTGAGAGTTGGCTTGTGAACCAAATGGTCACTGGCACATGCCTGGACTGCATGCCAGTTCCCCTTTCAGGAGCACCTGAGAGGCAACAGATCAATGTTTCTCTCACACATTTATGTTGCTGTCCCTTTCTTCCTCCCTCCCTCCCCCTCTCTCTAAAAGTAAATAAACACGATATTTTTAAGAAGGCTTTTATTCACAATTTACTACATGAATCCCTGTGTAAGTTTTATTGCCTAAAAGAAAAAAACACCTCAAGACACCTGGCAGTTTACTTTTAATTTAACAGCTTTTAATTTGCATTTCTCTAATGATTAGTGACATTGAGAATCTTTTCATATATCTATTAACCTTTTTTGCCCTCTTTGGAGTAGTGTCCATTCAGGTTCTTCTATTTTTTAAATTGGATTGCTTGATTTGTGGTGTTGAGTTTTCTACGTTCTTATAAATTTTGGATATCAAACTGTTATCAGATATATTGCCAAATTTCATTATTTCCCTTTCCCAACCATGTTGATGTGGTCATGGGCCGATCTGTACAGTCTGCAGGGACACCCAGTCACTGAGGGAATAGAGGATAAAGCATAAGGGAGTCAAAGCTCACTGGCCTTCCTACCTCCCCCAGAGGCATTTCTCTGAGAGACTCTAATGTATTTCTCATCAAAGCCTCTGGCGATGTCTTTCACATATACCTGTTCCCATTTCTTTGGTGGGTTCTGTTCCCAGACAGGATGAGAATAAGTTCAAATTGCCACCTGGCTTTTTGAATTGCCAAGTTGGCCCACACCCACACTGCCATGCAAGGAGGTGACCCCAGGGGACAGGCAGAACATGAGAGGTTGGTAATCAAAGCACAGTGGTAGGGAAAAGTTAGGCCAAGTTTCCACAAAAATGTGTTCTTAGTGCCTTCTCACTGTTTTACACCCAAAGCCAATGGGACAATGCCCTCAGACACTCTCTGCAGTCTGTCACAGTGCATGAGAAGCAGTGTGGTGTAGAAGGAAGCAATGGTAGTTTGTCACTCCAGGCCTAATGGAACTAGGCCATTGGCCACAGGCTTAATTTTTTTGTTGTTGCTGTGTGGTTTTAATCAGATCCCTTGCTGCATATACACATTTTCTATTTTTTTTTATTTAAAAAGTTAATGGTTTTGAGATAGAAACACAAAAGGAGCGTAGGGAACATCAATTTGTTGTCCCACTTATTTAGGCATTCTTTGTTCAATTTTTGTATGCCCTTACTGTGGGCATAAGGCACATATGAAACCTGAAATCTTAATGTATAGGAATGATGTTGTAACCAACTGAGCTACCTAGACAGGGCCAGGTCAACTGGTTTTTAAGTTTCATGGAACACTTCATCATGTATTTACCTTATTTCAAACACACATAATCCACACATTGTTCTCATGTTGTTGTTATGGTAAGTAGTGCTGAAATCCACAACCAACTGAGATCTCACCAATGTTCCCAACATCGATCCACTTGCTGTCTTTTGGCTTTGTTGTGATATATGCAGAGACAGATTTCTCTTAAACTTGTTTAAAAGTTATTTATTTTTAGAGAGAGGGGAAGGGAGAGAGAAAGAGAGATAGAAAAACATCAATGTGGGGATGCCTATTTAGGCTCCCATACTGGGGACCTAGCCCACAACCCAGGCATGTGAACTGACTAGGAGTCAAATCAGTGGCCCTTTCGTTTGCAGGCCAGCGCTCTATTCACTGAGCCACACTAGCCAGTGCAGATTTTCTGTAAATTTTTGTGTGGCCTGGTTGATTGGTTGATGTTTTTTTTTTTTTTTCCTGTATGGCTTCCAGTTTTGTTTGTATGCCTTGGAAAGACCTCCTATCTGTTCTGGATGTGGTAGATTTATGGTGGGGTGGGATTTATGGTGAGGACTCAGGATATGTCAGCTTTGACATATCCTGAGTCCTCAATCTGTCTGCAAGAAGTCTTCAAATCTTTTGGCTGCCTTACTTCCCCTGCCTGACTTAAGCCTGAAACAACGCCTTAAGCCTGAAACAATGCTGGAGGTGGGTGTGGCCCTGTGCTGGAAAGGGCAGGTTCCCTAGGGCAGAATGTATAAAATCCTATGAAATCTACTTTGCTAGTACCCTAAATTTAAATGATAAAGGTCCAAGCAGGAAGTGAGTTTGTTCCCCAAAGTTTTATGGCCCTTTAACTATGACCCTAAATCAGAATAATCCCTCAGAGTTCTTTGAATGTTATCTATTTTTAATCATTTCTGCCTGACAATGATTGGTGAGCTTTATGTATACACCCTGTATTCCTGTGCAAATTGAACCAAATAAAAGCCTATCAAGGCAAGGGTCAAGGTGCTCTCTGCCCTTGAGAGAGTGGCTGAGGTGCTCTGAGGCTTTTTCTCCTCTAGAGAGAGAAGCTGTGTCATCCATTTGCCTCCACAGGACTTGGTAGTCCATGTGAATTTGTCGCGTCTCATCCATAACACTGCAGACACCAGGAGCTGGGATCCATGTCAGGGGAAACAAAATACAACAAACAAAAACTGTGGAGAGAAATCAGGAGGAAAGGAGACCTTATAACTTGTGCAGTGAGGACTATATGAGGTTTATTTGAGATGTAAACTTAAAAATCTGTAGGTAGGGGTATTTAGTTTTCAGGAGTTCCATAGAAGGATTCTTTATTTTCCTGTATTACTTTCTTTAAAATCTGTATGGTTTTATTAATCAATGTGCCCCAAATAAATTCAATATTTAAAAGAGGAAAAGTAAAAGAAAAATCAGAAAATGGTTCTTCCATTTTTTTTTCCTGTGAATACTCACTTCGCTTAAGTTTTAGATTCCTCAAGCACGAAAATTTCCCCAGGTCCTCCTGAGAGCTAAGGAATCATTGGTGACTCACTGGGAAGATTGGGCCTGCATAGATCAGAACTCAGGGAAATCTTTCAAATCCCTGATGCCTGGTTTGTTCCCTGTTCTGGCTGCTGCCACTGGAAAGCCAATGATTTTCCAAGTCCTCCTTTCACTGCTGTGGTGACAGTGTGCCAACTGGGAACTCCAAGGTGGACACACAGCCACTGACCATGGTCTGAGAGACTGGATCACAGGTGTTTGGGGATGAGATCAACCTGCAAGGAGGCTGATCCCTTCCATCGCTCTGACCTTTAAGCCTCTAGTCCGGCACCATCTGTTGCCTGCTTGTATGTTTCTTTCTTCTGGAACCAGGAAAGAGGTGATTTGGTAGCAGTGGAGGAGGGTGATTTCCAGTGTACCAGTGGTGCTGGGGTGATCCTGTAGGTGTTGTGAGACATCAGCGCTCAACTCTTCTTTGAAGATTGGAACTGCAGAACTATTGAGAGAGTGGCTCCCCACATCTCCAAGGACACCTGGAAGGGTTGGCCTGCTCACTCTTGTGCTGTCCCTTCTTTCCCAAAGACACAAAGACCGAACACTGACACTTCCTGGAAACAGCAGATATTGGTGCCTAGAGTTGGATCTACAGGTGCCCACTCACAATAGGTTAATGGGTTAGAGGGACAGGCTGGCACACAACTGGCCACCTTCACTCCTGGGGTCCTTCATGTCCTTACCAGCACCCCTAAAACTTTTCTAGAGTATTTTTTTGTTGTTCTTCAGGCACAGTTTTCTGCTTTTTCCCCCACCACTCCCCACCACCTCAGACCTCCCCACCTCACTCCCCTGTTTGCACAACCCCCTATTATTGTCCATTGTCCTTAATAATTGACCCTGCAAACCCTTCACCCTTTTCCACTATAATCCCCTCCCCTCCCACGCTCTGGTCACTATAGCTTATTCTCTATTTTAGTGTCTTTGGTTATATTTTGCTTGCTTGTTCATTTTGTTGTTTATATTCCTGTTAAGGGTGAGATCATATGGTATTTGTCTTTCACCACCTGGCTTATTTCACTTATCATAATGCTCTCCCATGCCATCCATGCTGACACAAAGAGTAGGAGTTCCTTCTTTCTTTCTGCTGCATAGAATTCCATTCTATAAATTTACCATAGTGTTTTGACCCATTCATTTACTGATGGTCACCTAGGTTGCTTAAAGAACTTGGCTATTGTAAATCGTGCTGCTATGAACATTGGAGTGCATAGTTTCTTTGGACAGGTGTCTCAGGGTTCTTAGGATATAATCCTAGCAGTGGATTTGTGTGGTCAAAAGGCAGTTCCATTTTTAATTTTCTGAGGAAATCCCGTACTGTTTCCACAGTGGTTGCACCAGTCTGCAAATCCTCCAGTAGTGCATTCAGGTTCCCTTTTCTCCACAACATCTCCAACACTTGTTTGTTGCTTTATGATGACCATTCTCAACAGCGTGAGGTGGTATCTCATTGTGATTTAATTTGCATCTCTCTGATAGCTAGTGATACTAAGCATCTTTTCATATGTCTCTGGACTCTCTGTATGTCCTCCTTAGAGAAGTGTCTGTTCAAGTCCCTTGCCCATTTTTTAATTGGGTTGCTTGTCTTCTTAGAGTGGAGTCATTTGAGTTCTTTATATATTTTGGAGATGAAACCCTTGTCTGAGGTAAAATTGGTAAATATGCTTTCCCATACAGTTCATTCTCTTTTCACTTTAATACTGTTTTTTTTTAAGGCATGCACAAGAGTTTTATGTTGATGAGATGCCATTTGTTTATTCTTTCCTTTATGTCGCATGCTCTAGGGGACATATCAGTAAAAAATATCGCTGCATGGACTATCTGAGATAGTCCTGCCTACATTGTCCTCTAGGACTTTAATACTGTCATGACTTATATTTACTTCTTTTATCCACCTAGAATTCATTTTTCTGTATAGTATAAGTTGGTGTTTGAGTTTTACTTTTTTGTATGTAGCTGTCCAGCTCTGTCAACACCATTTGAAGAGGCTGTTTTTACTCCATTTTATGCTGCAGTACCTTTTTCTGAATATTAATTGTCCATGGATTCTTGGGTTTATTTCTGGGCTCTCTCTTCTCTTCCATTGGTCTATGTGTCTGTTCTTATGCCAGTACCAGCCTGTTTTGATTACAGTAGCCTTGTAATACAGTTTGATATCAGGTTATGTGATCTCTCCTACTTTGCTTTTCTTTCACAAAATTGCTGCAGGTATTCAGGTCTTTTATGATTCCATACAAATTTTTGAAGTGTTTGTTCTATATCTGTGAAATATGCCATTGGTACTTCAATAGGTATTGCATTGAATGTGTAAATTGCTTTGTGTAGTATGGACATTTTGATGATGTTAATTCTTCTGATCCATGTACACAGTGTATGTTTCCATTTGTTTGTGTCTTCCTTAATTTCTTTCCTCAGTATTGTATCATTTTGTGTTTATAGGTCTTTTACCTCCTTGCTTAGGTTTATTCCTAGGTATTTTATTTTTCTTGTTGCTATATTATATCAAATGGGATTTATTTCGTGATTTCTTCTCCTGATTTTTCAGTGTTGGTATACAAAAATGCCTTTGATTTCTGAATACAATGATCCCTCACTGATTTCAGGAGTTATGTTCCAGAGACCCCCATGATAGGTGAAAATCTGCAGAATCGCAGCATTATATTTATTTTATTATTTATATATATATTTTAAGGCTTTATAAACCCTTCCCACATTCCTATAAAGCTTTCCCTCTCTCTTATTAACCTTTCCCACACTCATACATACTTCATATGCCCTTAAACAATTTTTACACTCTTAAGCTTACATAATTTTAACAACATATAAAATGATATATGGGTATTCACCAGTGAAGTATACAGTCATCCCTTGCTATATCATGGTTCACTTATAGTGGCTTCACTGTATCACGGGATTAAAAAAAAAACAAAAAAACCTGTATTGAGTGTATTGACTTTGTATTCCCCTGCTTTAACAAATTCATTCATTAAGTCAAGCTGTTTTTTGGTGGCATCTATAGGATTTTCTATGTATACTATCATGTGATCTGCACACAATGACAGTTTTGTTTCCTCCTTTCCAATTTGGATGCCTTTTATTTCATTTTCTTGTCTAATTGCTGTGGCTAAGACTTCCAATACTATATTGAATAGAAGCGGTGAAAGTGGACAACCTTGTCTTGTTCCTGTTGTTAGTGGGAAAAATTTTAGGTTTTGTCCATTGAGTGTGATGTTGGCTGTAGGTCTCTCATATACAGCCTTTATTATGTTGAGGAATATTGCCTCTATTCCCACTTTGCTGAGTGTTTTTATCATAAATGGGTGCTGTACCTTGTCGAATGTTTTTTCCACATCTATTGATATGATCATGTGATTTTTGTCTTTCATTTAGTTTATGTGATGTATTACATTTATTGATTTGTGAACATTGTACTATCCTTGCATCCTGGGATGAATCCCACTTGGTCATGGTGTATGATCTTTTTAATGTATTGCTGGATGTGGTTTGCCAATATTTTGTGGAGGATTTTAGCATGTATGTTCATCAGTGATATTGGCCTTAAGTTTTCTTCGTTGTGTCTTTGTCTGGTTTTGGGAGTAGGATGATGCTGACTGCATCAAAACAGTTTGGGAGTCTTCCATCTTCTTGGATTTTTTGGAACAGTCTGTTGAGGATAGGGGTTAGTTCTTCCTTAAATGCTTTGTAGAATTCTCCTGTGAATCCATCTGGTCCAGGGCTTTTGTGTGTCAGGAGTTTATTGATTACTGCTTTAATTTTGTCAGCTATTACTTGTCCAGGCTTTCTGCTTCTTCTTCATTCAGTTTTGGAAGATTATATTCTTCTAGATATTAGTCCATTTCATGTAGGTTTTCATCTTGGCACATAGTTCTGCCTAGTAATCTCTTACAATCCTTTGTATTTCTGTGGTATCAGTTGTAATCTCTCGTCTTTCATTTCTGATTGCATTTATTTAGGTCCTCTCTTTTTCTTGATGAGTCTGTTTAAAGGATTGTCAATTTTGTTTGTCTTTTCAAAGAACCAGCACCTGTGTTTATTGATCCTTAAAATTGTGTTTTTTATCTCTATGGCATTTAATTCTGCTCTGATAATGGTAATTTCCTTCTTTCTTCTTACTCTAGGTTGCCTTTGTTTTTTTTTCTTTCAGTTCCTGTAGGAGTGGGATAAGGTTCTTTATTTGAAATGTTTCTATTCATTTTTTAGATATGCCTGTATCACTATGAACTTTCCTCTCAGAACTGCCTTCTCTGTGTTTCAAAAGTTTTGGGTTGTTGTGAGTTCATTTACATTTGTTTCCAGAAATTTTTGACTTCTTCCTTGATCTCATTCTTGACCAATTTATTGTTTAATAGCGTGCTATTTAATCTCCAAAACTTTGAGTGTTTTCTAGTTTTTCCCTTGAAGTTGGTTTCTAGTTTCAGTCCCTGGTGGTCAGAGAAAATGCTTGATATGATGTCAATTTTCTTGAATTTGTTGAGGCTTGTTTTGTGTCCTATCATGTGGTTTATCTTTGAAAATCTTCCATGTGCATTTGAAAAGAATGTGTATTTTGTTTCTTCAGGATGAAAGGCTCTTTATATATCTGTTAAGTTCATTTCTCTAGGACATTGTTGAATGCTGAAATATCTTTGTTGATATTTTGTTTGGAAGATCTGTCCATTTTTGACAGTGGGGTGTTATAATCTCCTACTATAATTGTGTTGCTGTGAATATCTTTCTTGAAGTTTTCCAGGATTGTGTGTGTGTGTGTGTGTGTGTGTGTGTGTGTGTGTGTGTGTGTGTGTGTGTGTGTTGGTGCTCCTTTGTTGGATGCACATATATTTACACTGTTTATGTCTTTTTCATGGATTCTTCCCTTGAGTATTATGAAGTGACCTTCTGGGTCTCTTTTCAGTATTACTACCCAGGCTTTTATTTCCTTTCTTTTGCTTGGAAAACTTATGCCCAGCCCTTCATTTTCAGTCTGTGTAGTTCTTTTGTCCTGAGGTGGGTCTCTTGTAGGCAGCATATGTGTGGGTCATGCTTTCTTATGCATTCAGCTAATGTATGTCTTTTAATTGGAGCATGTAATACATTTACATTTAAGGTTATTGTTAATAGGTACTTATTCATTGCCATTTTTCATACCTATGTTCTTCTCTCTCTCTGTCTCTCTCTCTCTCTCTCATCCTTTTTCTTCTTTTTCTTAAAGAAGTCCCTTTAGCATCTCTTGCAGAGCTGATTTTGTGGAGGTGTAGTTTTTGACCTCTTTTGTGAGGTAAGCTCTTTATTTGGCCTTCCATCTTACTTGAGATCCCCGCTGGAGAGAGTTGTCTTAGTAGCAGGCCTCTGTTTCTCATTACTAGGAATATTTCTTGCAATTCTTTTCTGGCTTGGAGCATTTCCATTCAGAAAGCATCTAGCTTTATGGGCACTCCCTTGTGTGTTACTGTCTTATTCTCCCTTGCTGCTTTTAAATTTCTCTCTTTGTCTTGGAATTTTCCATTTTAATTGTGATGTGTCCTGAAGTGGGCCTCATTGGGTTCCTCTTGATTGGGATCTGTGTTCCCTGGATTTGTGTGAGTTCTTCTTTCATCAAATTATGAAAGTTTTCCATCATCACTTTTTCAAACAGGTGTTCTATCCCTTACCCTTCTTCTTCTCCTTCTGGTATCCCTATTATATGAATATTATTATGTTCATGTTGTCTTGCAGTTCCCTAACACCTCCTTATTCTTTCTGTGCCTCTTTTCTTTTTCTTGGTTTATCTAGGTGTTTTTTCTACCTTGTCCTCCTGCTCACTGATTCATTCCTCTGCTTCACCCAGCCTGCTTGTAATTCCATCTAGTATGTTTTTTTTTTTATTTCCAAGATTTTAATGTTCAGTTCTTCCTGGTTTTAGTTTACAGTTTCTATTTCCATCTTATGCTGCTGTAGTTCTCATTCAGTTCCTTGTAGTTGATTGTGAGTTCCTTGAGCATCTTTATAGCCATTATTTTGAATTATATGTCTGATAGTTAGGTTACCTCAATTTCATTTATCTCTTTTAGTGGGGAGTCTTCCATTCCTTTGTTTGCATTGTTTGCATGTTCTTTTTTTGTCTCCCCATTTTAGGTGACTCTTCTTGTTTGTTTCTACACTTCCTGATGCTTCACTTTGCTAACTGTTTCTGTAGGGTAAACTTCTGTGGTAGCAATTCTATGGGGTCCAGTAGTATGGTCTCTTTAATCATCTTGTCTCAGTGCTCTAAGTTTGTCCTTTCTTCTGTTTGTGTGGGCTCTCATGTTGTACTTGGGTTTTTACCTTTTGGTGGTTCCTTTGTTGGTAGTTTCTCTCCTCCTACAGGTATACTGATGTTTGCAGCTCTCACCTATTCTTGTAGCGATCAGTAGCAGGGAGCAGCCAAAATGAACTGAAACAGTGGCGAGAGTATTTTGTGGGATTTAAAGTACCAGCAAGTAGAGAAGAGATAGGAGATTCTTTGGATAAGTATAGCATTAACTGATATTTCACCCAACTAGCCACTTGCTGTATAAGCTGAAAGAGAGATAAGACTCTTGTTAGAGGGGAGGATGATTGTGAGCTGAATCCAGAAAACAGAGCACTTATGCAAGTTTAGATGATGAGATATAGTGAGATTAATGAATAGAAAGTAGACGAAGTATGTGAGAGAATAGAGTTAACCTCAACAATAATAATGCTCAGGATTAAAGTGATGTTGGCTAAGATCAGGGAGGGTTGCTGTGTAGTATGTGCAATTGTATAGAACAATAATTATTTACAGTAGTACTGGAACAACAATAATATGACAAGAAATATATGATTTGGATAACCAGAATAGAAAGTACCCAATCAACAGATGTGTGTTATTAGAACACAGGTGAAGTGAAAGAAGGAAAATTAAAATATAATACAAAGAGAGTAAGGAAAACCAGTCAAACAGTGCAATTAAACAGAGAAATAAATGAGGAAAACTAAACATAAGGAAGAAAATATAAAATATACTAATAAAAGTGGTAAAAATAATAATACACATAAACAATAAAATGCCAGCCCTATGTGATAGCAAATTGACATTTGTCTCAGTTTCTCAGTTTTTGTGGTTAGTCTTGTGTCACCACTTTCAATCTGTCTCCGGACCCTTTCTATCTCCACATCTTATTGTCTCGCTTGGGGGAAGAAAAAAAAAGGGGGGGAGGGAGAGAGAAACCAAAAAGAAAAAAAAATAATAATAAGCCTCTTGCTGGCTTTAAACCTATTCAGTGAGTTCTGCTGGCCTTCCTGGATGCCACAAGAAGATGACGGCTGGGCTTCGCTTTTCTCCCTTGATATGATTTTGAAGGGATGGGGACCAGGTCTGCGGTGCAATATTCACAGTTTCCTGGCCTCCAGTGCAGGTCCTCCATGAGCTGCCAGGCTCAAATCAGCCACTCAGCTGCTCACAGCATGAGTCAATCGCAGGCGCACTGTTTTAGTCAACCATTAAGTCTCTGGTACATAGCTCTTATCCACCTTTGGGTGTGTAGCATGAGTAAAGCCAGGTGCTTGGTTCCACTTGGCCACTCAGATTATGGACCCACAGCGTGAGACAAGCCAAGCATGCAGTTCCACTCTGTCACTCAGCCTCTGGGCATGCAGCAAGATCAAATATAAATTTCTTTCATGTACATGAAAAATGAGGTCACTTCATTTTCAGAATACTGACGATTGGTGACCTGTAGAAATGTAAATATGTGATTTCTTCCCTCTTCTCCCTCTGCCTTTATTTTTACTTTCTGCAAAATTCCAGTGGTCGTTTGGAGGCTGATCCTTGTTTATCTCTACAAGTTATTTTTTCTTCTGTTTGGGAGAAAGAAAATTTTAAAAGGAAAAAAACAGCAAACCACTCAGAATAATACCCATTCCTAATGTCATTAAGTAAGTAGCTTCCTTGGTGTTCTCACTTTCCTTCCTTTACTGTTCTCCCCTCCTACCTGATCCCAACCCATCCTACCCCACTTCACACCACACCACCATCACCACTACCACTACTCTCCGAATCCCAACTCCAGACCACACAATCTGTTGTCTTGCACTAGAGCACAGGTGGTAAACATAAGGCCCACAGGCAGAATCCTTCCCTCTACCTTGTTATATCCATCTCAGCACTTGGTTTCTACCTGGTGGCAGCACGGAGCTCTCACTTAGCTGTTAAGAAGTAGTTACATTTATACACTCCTAAAATTATATTTGGCCCTTTGAAGGCAACTGTGAAGCTGATGTGGGTCTGGTGACAATTAGTTTGACACCCTTGCTCTAGGGTTTCACTGTTTTGGCTATTGCATAAGGACAGATTCATACTCTGTCATTTTCGGTGTGTGGGCTCATCTCATGTAGCACTAGGTTGTCTAGATTCACCCACAGTAGTACATCCATCACCATTTTGTTCCTTTGTATGGCTTCAAAATTTATCATTATAAAACTTTCATATAAAATAAATAGCTGATGGATTTTTCCACATGCTACCAAATCTGAGTCTAAATCCTGCCTTTGAGAAAATGCAAGTTGAACTATGGGATTATAGGAAAAAGAAGATGGAAGCATAAAGATTTTACTTGGCTGTTTGTGGTCCTACAGGCCAGCACTGAGAACCCTCTAAAGTTTGGGTGAACCACATTCCCTTTATGCTATGAGGCTTGATTTGCACCTCATGGAGGGAAATATTCTGGTGAATGTCACTTGTCCCCAATTTGGAGACAGTGTGCAGGAACAACATACTCAGTGAGAATGTTAATTTTAAATAAAGATATGCCTTGTTCTTTGTTTCACTTTAAACTGAATTATGATTCTCTCTTTATGGAGATTCCAGGCTTTGAAAAGTGACAAATGCTTGAAGATTTCAGGAAGACAGCTCATTTTAGGGAAAGAATCTGAGATGACTCCGGAAAAGCACATCAGTTTTGATATTAAATACTTGACAGATGACTCAAAGTATCACTGAAAAAAAGTGCACATAAGAACCACTGTGATAGAATTGAACAACCTGAACACAAGAGTGGTTTAAATGAAAAAAAAAAAAAGATAAATCAAAGTCAGGCTGGATGCAAGAATTAGCCAGCATCAAAGAGGGGTAAGGACACTGTCACAAATAGGTATTTTCCCTCAGTTAACAAAATGCCTTGAAGGAAATAACTGAACAATACACCCAGATAACTAATCTCAAATTGTAGTTTTTAAGTCAAATTATTTTTTTTTAGCTCAGGCCTCTTGTCCCTCAAAATCTGGACATCTCAGGGTGAGCACCAGATATTGGTTCTTTTGGTGGTTTCTGCTGGTGTTACTTAATAAGATCTGTCTTATTTCTCTTAGTGTGGAGACCACATCATCTTGCTTTGGCTGAGGATTGCATTTGGAAGGAGCTTCAGAAAACCTAAAACCAAACTTCTCTATACTGTTCACAATACCATCTTCTCATGCAAAACCATTGTTTCTGTGACTACCTACCTGCTCACTTCTCTGACATTCAACACCATCCAAAATATCTTGTAGAGACTATTTACTAAGTGAGCACTGATTTGCTTCTCAGTACAAGGTGACACAGCCCACCTCCAGCTTCTATCTTTGAAATATCCCCTCATCTCTCTGAGATTCATTTGGATTCTCTAAACAAGTTAATGGTAGAAAATAAACCTTGAATAGATTTTGTAAATTTAATTGTATTAGACATGGCAGGTGCTTCTCTGGGCCTCAGCCTATAACATATAATGCTTGACCCACTGTTTCTGTTCATCTTGTGAGATTTTCTTCCCCTATGATAAGCTGTCTTCTTTGTCACTCACCTACGGTCATTGCAACTTTGGAGAACTTCATGGAAATAAACCTGTCAAAAGGTTGTGGTGCCATGTATCTGGTCCCAGTTTCAGTTTTTGGTGCAACAGATTAGAGATCTTTGGCAGCAGCAGAGAAACGCCAGGCCTACTCAGAGAAATTGGAATGATTTAGGATGGAGTTCATTCATACCTGGTATTTAAAACACCTGCTATCTGTATTGCTTTCTGTAACACATAAAATAACTCAGTAAAAGATGCAGACACAAGCCTAAAACTAAGTTTCAGTCAGAGGGTCACACAGTCACATTAGAAATTATTTGAAGCCACTTTTTTATTTAGCTGCAGATGATATTTTAATAATCTTCTCTGCATCTGGAAACATTGTATAAATTATGACCAGAATGACAAATTGTAGTACTTTAAAATGTGTGTAACATTTGTGTCTAGTAGAGAGGCCTCATATTCCCAAAAATTTGGATTTGGGGGAAAATGAATTTGAATTGTTGGTGAGGAGGACCTGACAGAAATTTAAATGTAATCCAATCCTGCCTTAAACTGTGGACCTTCTATTCTCTTCCAATAAAACTGCCTGCCCTGTCCTGGTGCCCTTCACCTTCAAATTCATCGTCACTGACCTATGCAATACAGAGGGCATGAGGCCAGCTTCTGTGGAAGTTCTACTGCACAAGGTCCATTGTGAAACCCTGGTGAGAACACATGATTAAAGCTCCCCTTTTTTCAGCTTTCTCTCCCCTCTCATTGAATTTTCTTCCTAAACTTTATGATGATGTGGATAGATAAGGAACAGTTTCAGGTCAAATCTGCAATTGCCACAAATAAGTTATGTGACATGAAAGTAGCAAACTTGTCTTTTGGATTCTTTATCAGTAATATTGAGAGTTACAAAGCAATGAACCTAAAATGTTATTTTTCTAGATAAGTGTAGAAAGAGTATTTTTTTATTTTAAAATATTGTGTTTTATGAGTTAATAAGAAAAAAAAACTGGCCTAAACTGCTATATTAAATCATTTTGTCTTGACAGATATTTTTGGAAGTCTGCATCAAAAAACTGCACTTTGACATTTTTCCTAGCACACATGAAATATTTTCAAAATAGATAACTTACAAAGTGACAAAACAAGACTCAAAATATTTGAAATTATATGAATTTTTTTTTCCTACACACAGTGGTAATTAAAATTCAAATATAGGTAAAACAAACAACAAAACATTTGAGAAAATTATACATCATTCTTTTAAGTGACCAATACATCAAAAAAGAGGGAAAAATTTATAAACCAAAACATTCCTTGAGACAAATGAAAAGGAAAATAACCTTTCTACATCGGAGATGCATCATAAATAATCATAAAAATTACAGCTATATAGGACTCAATATATTTTTTTAAATCCTAGCAAAACAATGTAAAATTGCCAGTGAGGAAAGCAAACAAAATAAAAAGAAAGAAGAAAAAGACACTAAAATCAGTGTGATAAGTAAACAAATTTAATAGAGAGGAAAACCAAATAATTATCAATAATGTTTTTTTTTCAAATTATAAATACACTGCAAATCCTTAATAAGATTCATCAAGCCCAAAGGGGAAGAACACAAATAAATAAAATCAGGAATTATAAAAGAAAAAGTACAACTAACACCCAAAATAAGAAAAGAATCATTAATGATACTATGATTAGCTACAACGTTCTAATAATCAAAATGGTAAAGTATTTGCACATAAAAAGACACAGAAAACAGTGGATCAGAATTGAGGGCTCATGTTTATATCTATTCATGTACCGATGGGCACTTGGGCTGCTTCCAAATATTGGCTATTGTAAATAACACTGCAATAAACATAGGGGTGCATATACATTTTCCAGCTTTCTTCAGATAGATTTTCAGAAGTGGAACTGCTGGGTCATTAGGCAGCTGAATTTTTTATTTTTTGAAGAAACTACATAGTGTTTTGTCTGGTCACTGCATTGATTTGTATGCTCAAAAAGAGTGCATGAGGGTGTGTACACAATTGAATATTTCTCAGCCATAAATATGAAGAAAAGGTAAATTTTTGGAATAATGGGGATGGCCTTAGTGTATATTGTGCTAAGTAAAATAAGCAAGTCAGAGAAAGAAAAGTGCCATATGAATCCACTTTTGTTTATAACCTAATAAACAAAACAAACAGACAAATACAAAAAGAGTCATAGATACTGAAGACAGACTGAAAGATGTCAGAGGAGATGGATTTGAAAAGTGGCTTATAAACACAGAGTAAAATTAGGCAAAAAAAAAAAGTCATGAACAAAGACAAAATATGGTGATCAAATCAGGGGGAAAAGGTGGACCAAAGTACAAGAGGGTAAAAAAAATTAATTGTTGGTAAAAAAAAAAAAAGATTTAACTTTGGATGGTGAACACAATAATATATTCAGATAAATTACAATAAAATTCTACATTTTGAAATCTATTTAAAATTATTACTGAATATCAACCATACACATTCAATAGTAAATAAATAAATAAATAAATAAATAAATAAATAAATAAATAATCATCTCCATGTTCCTTGGTTCTTGGTCTGGAAATCAAAAACAAAATCCTGGGGTGCTATAACTATCCCTGAAAATACATCATCTGGCAGAAGTGACACCTGCTTGAGTGTGGTTGGTACCATAATAATATGGGTGTACTAATTTAAAGTTTTAATTTGAACATTTCCCCTAAAATGTCATATGGTGTGCTTGAATGTGATATTGTTCTGTTACAGAATTACATGCTCATGATTTTGTGATAAAAGCTTTTTTGTAATAAAAAAGGGTGTTATTTGTGCTAGACACTGTATTTTTGTTTTCAAAGAAAAACCCTAAAACTTTTCAGACTCAGTTTTCTCATCAGTGAATTGAAATCAGAAATCTCCAAGGTCAAGTCCCACAATTCTGCCACTTTTGAGGTGATATTTTTTTTCTATCTGAAACAGGGATTCTCAGGCCAATCATCTCTGATCAGCCACAACTGCCACTAAGAGAGGACAGCAGCTCCAATCCCTCAGAAACCCCACTCTGTGAGGACTCATGGAGGTCTTCCAATGCCCTGGGTCTTTATTTCCCCTTTTGTAAATAGAGTCAAGAACATATGTTGCTGAAGTGTCTGATGAGAATGTCTGCCTATCTGTCATTTGGACATATCATGTGGAATATCTTTAACTTTATGTGATCTAAAATAGATAAAGGGGAATCCCTTAAGATATCAATCATAAAGGAATAACCAGGCAAGAGAGGGAAAGGGAGTGTGTGGCTGGCTGTCATCATAATTAAAGGATGATGAATCCATCTGTAGCTAGGTGATCAATATTCATCTAATTTGCACCCAGTTAAAAAGGACCACATAAAAGCTATATACAGAACATTCCTAAGATATGTCTTTTTCTGAGTAGCATTGGGGGGGAAGGAGTGGAAAATACATAAAGCTGGACATTTTATTCTTTTGAGGTTAATGTCTTTCTCTTTTCTTTCTAGATCTGGTTTAGGATCTGAAGTGTTCAGCACTCAGAGCCCAGCAGAGTGGAAGGCTGCATTCTTGGTACAAATACCTGATCCTAATGTTACTTTGCTGTTGTAACAAACTGTTCATACAGCTAACAAAAGTCCTTGAAGAAAATAACTGTAAAGTTTTCCCCCACTCACCAAACTCCAATTTTACATTTCAAGCTCAGAATTTATTTTCAGCTTGTGTATTCTAACATTTCATATACATCTTGAAATGCTAGGAGTTCTTAAGTGAGTTCAAGATATTGCTCCATTTGTTGGTTCATGGTGTTGGTGCTTACAGTATGTTCCTCCTTGTTTTACTTAGTGTGAAGATGACACCAGATAGTCCCTGAAGGAGGCTCTTATTTTGAGGACTTTCCTGAAATCATAATAGTAAGGTGTTCTAAAGTGTTTATGGTACTAGCCTTCACATGTGGAGGCATCATTCACAACTAGGTACCACATCACCCATATGGCATTAAACAGCATCCAACACATCTGGTCCAAATTAATACTTGGTGAACACTGGCCCCCTTCTTGATAAACAGTGACCCTGCCAACTCTACATTGTCTCTTAGGAATGCCTTATCATCTGTATTAGGCTCAGTTTTCTTTTCTGAAAGGTGAGAGTCAGTGTGAATTTTATTAAATTAATTGGGTCATCCATGATAGGCACTTCCCTGCTATCTGGTTCTTCAGAATATGCTGCTGTACCAGCTGTGGTTGTAAATTTCAACTCCTGTGCGAAAGTTGTCTGCTTCTTTTCTCAAGGCTTGTTGCCATTCTGTGTTTGGAAAAGTACATGGAAAAAGAACCCTTCATGAAGTTTAAGGTGCAATCTATTCTTGCCAGTTTAGAAATCTCTGGAAGTAGCAGAGAAGCTGCAGACCGACTCAGATATTTGGGATGCATTTAGATGGAGTTCCTTCATGCAATGATGGATAAGATACAATACTACATGCTGTAACTTTCTGAGACATTTACCATAACTCAGCGAAATAATTGCTCCTGCGCTTTAGCTTTAGTCAGAGAGTCAGCCACATTAGACATCATTTAATGGACAGTTTGCAACACAGGAGTGGGAGGAGAAGAGAGGGAGAAAAGGTACAGAGAATAAGTAGCATAGACAGTGAGTAGAAAATAGACAGGGGGAGGGCAAGAATGGTGTGGGAAAAGTAGAAGCTAAAGAACTTATGAAACATGGACATGAACTAAAGGGGGGAATGTGGGCAGGAGGAGGTGTGCAGGGTGGAAGGGAATGATGGGGGAGAAACCGGACAACTGTAATAGCATAATCAATAAAATATTTTAAAAAGTATTCATTTAAAGTTGTAAAAAATGTCTGAAATACTAATTGTAGCTCATTTTATTTTAAAACTGAAATGTTCATTTCTGAATCTTTTTCTCATTATGTAATTACAAGAAGCCAACAACTGAGTTTTCTTTGAAAAAAATAAAAATAAAATAAAATAAAATTTCTTCCCCATATCACAGATGGTGTGTTCACAGTCTTCTGTACACCTGGAGAAATGTCCCTGATGCTGACTGGAATAATTGATCATAGGAGTATATAAAAGTTTTAGTGACATTTGAGTCTTTAAAAATGGGTCTTTTTTATTCTTTTTCTTTTTCTGATTTTTTATGAAACATGGGTAGGAAAGGCCAGAATGGAATTGAGTTTTAAGAAGGCCTGGCATCACCCTGGATTCAAGTCTTTCTGAAGATACGGTGTCTTTTTTGTCATTTTCACCCCAGCTTCTGGCCTAGCTTTGGTACCCTTCAACCTTCACTTCACCATCATTAACCTGTGTAACACAGAGGACATAGGGAAAGAATTTGAAGACAGGCCACAGAGTCACTTGTATAAATCTGGTGAGAGTTACTGCTAGAAACAGTCCATTTTTTTTATTTCCACTTTCTGAATAAAGTGACAGGGATAATTTTACACCTGTCACTACTTTCTTCATTGTAATAGAATGATTTAAAAAAGGGACTTGTCTTAAAAGACCATTTTAATTTTATAATTTAATTTATTGGTGCCACATTGGTTAGTAAAATTATATAGATTTCAAGTGTAAAGGTTTATTATAAGAAATATGCATATTGTACTGTGTTTTTAACACCTTAAGTCCAGTCTTTAATGTTTAAGTGAATTGTGGTATGAGATGTTTAAAAAGAGTAATTTTAGCCAGGCAGTGAAAGACAAATACCATATTCTCTTACTTATAAGTAGAATCTTATCAACAAAACAAGCAAGTGAAATATAACCAGAGAATTTGAAATGAAGAACAAACTGACAGTAACCAGAGGGGTAGGGAAGGGGTTAATGGGGAAAAGAAATGGAAAGGTCATCACAGAACATGTATAGAGGACCCATGGACAAAGCCAAAAGTGGTAGCATTGAGGGTGGGAGGTGGGGGTGGGTGGGATGGGAGAAAGTACTTGAGAATGAATAAATGGAGAAAACTGTACTTGGACAACAATAAAAAGAAAAAGGGAAAAAGTAAAGTAGAGATGCAGTTTGACACCTTTCTGATTGCCAAAATAAAAAAGATCTGAGAGTAAAAAAATAAAATAAAATAAAATATGAATATAAGTTTAAAAGACATTTTATTTTAAATAACGTATTGTTGGCAGCTGTCCCACCTGGTTACAGGGACTATAGCTTTTTGTCCATGGCTAGAGCTGAGTGAAAAGGCCTTGGGGACATGAGCCACTAAGGAGACAGAACATTACCTCCTGCCAGGAGTGCAGCCCCTGCCTCCCTCACTTCCCCCTGCTTGGCTCAGGTGGATGATGTGTTAGCCAATGATGGGTAAGATCTCTCAAAGGAGGAGGGACAAGCTAAGACAGGCACTGTCAAGAAGGGCCATCAGGGAAGGACTTAGGGATCTCTACAGAGAGGGCACAAAGACCCTCACCCCTTGACTTTGTCATAGCCTGAATCCTCAGGCTTTCTCCAAAAGATTCCTAGTCTCTTGGCTGCTTTGCTCTTCCTGCCTGACTCAGCCTGGGAACTATGCCAAGAGGCAGCTGTGACCTAGTACTGGATCGGATGGCTCAGAGGGGCAAATCTGGCCAGAGAAAGAATATTAATTGTTTCCTTTGAGGCTTGCTCTGCCCTGATGCTATGAAGCAGACACTTGAGCAAAAACCAACCCTGACCAGAGACCACCACTGTGTTTCTTCAACTATTATCTGTAAATGACGTCAGATTTTCATCACTACAGATTTTTAGACATTGGTTGATAAGCTTTATGTTCATACTTATGTATCTCTGAGCTGAACCCAGTGAAAATGGAGGGGAAAAGATGCTCAGGACCTTTCTCATTTGAGGGACTGGTCACCTTTCCTCCCCAAGCAAATCACATATTGGGCATTTTTATTCTCATCCGTGACAACCCAGGGGAATTCTACAGGTGGAGATAACCATCAATGTATTTCAAAAAACAGTATTAAAATAAAAAGAGAACCGACTTTATGAGAAAATATGTTTACCAATGATAACTCAGACAAGGGTTTAATCTCCTAAATATATAAAGAATTTACATGACTCCACTCTAAGAAGACAAGCAACCCAATTAAAAAATGGGCAAGGGACTTGAACAGACAATTCTCCAAGGAGGACATACAGAGGATCCAGAGACACATGAAAAGATGCTCAATATCGCTAGCTATCAGAGAGATGCAAATTAAAACCACAATGAGATACAACTTCACACAAGTCAGAATGGCCATCATAAACAAAGCAACAAACAACAAGTGTTGGAGAGCTTGTGGAGAAAGGGGCACCCTAGTGCACTGTTGGTGGGACTGGAGACTGGTATAACCACTATGGAGAGCAGTATGGAATATTGTAAGAAAACCTGAAATGGATTTACCTTTTGACCCAGCAATTCCACTGCTAGGATTATATCCTAAGAACCCCAAAACACCAGTCCAAAAGAACCTATGCACCCCAATGTTCATAGCAGCACAATTTACAATAGCCAAGTGTTGAAAGCAACCTAGGTGCCCATCAGTAAATAAATGAATCAAGAAACTATGGTACATTTACACAATGGAATTCTATGCAGCCAGAAGAAAGAAGGAGCTCCTACCCTTCCTGACAGCATGGATGGAACCTGAGAGCATTATGCTAAGTGAAATAAGCCAGGAGGTGAAAGACAAATACCATATGATCTCACCTTTAACAGGAATCTAATCAACGAAACAAACAAATAAGCAAAATATAACCAAGACACCGAAATTGAGAACAGAGTGACAGTCACCAGAGGGGAGATGGGAGGGAATTTCAGGGGGAAAGGGGAAGGGTTTAGAGCAACAGGTATAAAAGACAGATGTACAAAAACTACGGGTGGTGGAAATGGGAGGG